>JBBPLO010000572.1:0-17625 GCA_038089835.1 Retiboletus flavoniger | reverse complement strand
CCCTCATCACCCTAGTCCACCCCCACCCCGAACTCCCAGCCCGATCAACTGGTCTCAATTATCCTCACCCAGCATGCCCTCTGAACTCAAAGCCACCCTCCCCGCAGACTTTACAGGTCTCCCCTCCAATGCCTCCCATTGGATGAAGGCCATGAAGGCCTATTTTCAGATTAACCAAACTCTCTACCCTGGAGATCCTGAACAGATCATGACTGCTCTGAACAAGATGCCCACCGGCCATGGAGCTTCCTTCGCAGAAGCATGATACGACAAGATGGCCGACCTTACCATTACCACCAGCAAAACCTTTGCCGACTTCATCAAAGATTTCGAAACCACATTCTTCCCCTTTGACATACAAGCCTCCACTCAAATCGAACTTGCCAAACTCCATCAAAAAACCTCTCGCTCCGGCAACGGATTTCAACAGTTCATCACTGACTTTCAAAACCTTGCAGGAAAGTCAGGGATCTCCGACGAAACCACTCTCATCGACCATTTCGCCCTCAGACTCAACCACCAGCTCACCACCATGATCTTGTCTATGGGGACAGTCCCCACCACCATCGTAGATTGGGTGACAAAGGCAAAAGCCTTCCATGCCCAAAAAATGAGAATCCAAGCATTTCATACCAGTACCAACCCCACTCCCTTTTTCTTCAACCATCACACCCCACAAGACCCCAACACCATGGACGTTGATGCGACCACTACTTTGGCTAAGCTCACACCTACTGAGTGAGCCAAATGCATCAAAGAAGGAAGGTGTTTTCATTGCTGAACTGTAGGACATGATGCTCGAAACTGTAGGAAAACCAACAACCCTACCTCTGCCACCCCTCGTACTTTCCAAGTCCATGCCACCACCACTGCCCCTTCCACCACCATTCCTTGCCCCCTCCCTGTAGTCCCAAAACCGAGCTCCCCTTTGGAACTCTATGTCAACTCCCTCCGTACTGGGGGAAAAGACAAAAAGGAAATTCTCTCAGTCCTCAAAATGTGTTACAAAGAGGATCCTAAAGAAAACCCTGGGGAGGCGGTCAATGGAGTCACTGTCACTAAAATCCAGGAAGTAAAGGATTTTTAAACAGAGAAGTAGCTTCGATGTCTGCTTCTCCTTCCAATGTACTAGTAGCTTTGCTGAACAATAGAACACTACATCTCAAAGTCATTGTACAACAAACTGTTGACACCACTGCCCTGATAGATTCTGGAGCAACCAGAAATTTCATCGACCCCCAACTCCTCCCCAAAGGACAATTTTCACTCCAATATCTTTGCTCACCAATCCTTGTGTTTAATGTGGATGGTTCTGAAAATTGTTCTGGACAAATTAACTGGGTCACGAACACACTCATCACTTGTAACTCACTTTCCTTCCCCACCAAACTCTTCGTCCTCCGTCAGAAGCAACCTCAAATCATTCTCAGCATCCCTTGGTTAACCACTTGGAACCCCATCATCAACTGGCAAACTTGCACTCTCACCTTCTCTTCTGGACAGCCTGAGAGGGTTGAGAGGTCTCTTCGTGAGGATCCTCCCCTGAATGGCTTTCTCAAAGAATTGGTGAACAAGACCACCATCTCCACTGAACTCGCCATCACCGCTGAAAGGAAGGATGTATCCATCCCTATCTTCTGTGCTGATTTTGCTAATGTCTTTGCAGAATCTACCCACAACCAACTTCTCCCTCATCGCCCATTCGACCATACCATTGACCTCAAAGACACTTTCATTCCTAAGATCACCAAAATCTACTCCCTAAATCCAGCTGAAAAAATCGCCCTCCAAACTTTCATTGATGAACACCTCAAAACTGGTCGCATCATTCCATCAAAATCCCCCCAGGCTTCTCCATTCTTCTTCATTCCTAAGAAAGACGGGACCCTCTGCCCATGCCAGGACTACCACTACCTCAACAGCCATACCATCTGCAACGCTTATCCGTTACCTCTTATATCTGACCTCATCAATGAAATGAAAGACGCTGATTACTTCACCAAGATGGACATTTGCTGGGGGTATAACAACATCTGCCTCCAGAAAGCAGATCAATGGAAAGCTGCCTTCATCACCCCCTTGGGACTATACGAACCAACTTGTATGTTCTTCAGCTTCTCCAACACACCCTCTACCTTCCAAGCCTTTATGAACCACATCTTCATGGATATGATCGCTAAATGATGGCTCAAAATTTACATGGACAACCTAGGACTTCATACCATACCAAAGGGACTCTCACCCTCCATCATGAACAAACCTGACAGGTTCTTCAACAATTATGAGAAAACAATTTATCCCTAAAGATCACCAAATGTTCCTTCAACATGCCAACCATGGAATACCTTGGTCTCATCATTGGTCATGGAGAACTCCACATGGATCCCCTCAAACTCATTGCCATCTGCGACTGGAAACCCCCCACATCAGTCAAAGGTGTCCGCTCCTTCATCGGCTTTGCCAACTTTTATTGAAAGTTCATCCCAAATTTCTCCAATATTGTCGCCCCTCTCACCCTCCTAACATGAAAAGACCAACCATGGCTATGGTCCTCCCTCCAACAATGCGCCTTCTCCACTCTCATCTCCTCCTTCTGTTTAGCTCCAGTCCTCTCCCTCCCTGATCTCACTAAACCATTTTCCGTCATGACTGATGCCTCTCTCTTAGCTGCTGGTGCTGTCCTCATGCAAAATGACATCAATGGTGATCTCCAGCCTATTGCCTACTTCTCTAAAACCTTCACCCCAGCAGAACACAACTATGATATCTATGACTGAGAACTCCTTGCAGTAATCCTTGCCTTAACTGAATGGCGTCGTTATCTCCAAGGTTCCTCCCTCCCCGTTACCATTATCACCAACCACAAAAACCTCTCCTACATCCGTGACCCTCGCAAACTATATTGCCAACAAGCACAATGGGCACTTTTCCTCCAGGACTTTGATATCCTATGGAAGGTCTCCCCTGGCTCCAAAATGGGCCCTGCTGACACACTCTCTTGTTGCGACCCCGTCAATGTCTCCTCCGACAACCAGGACTCCTCTATCTTTCCTGACTCTGTCATCATCAATGCCCTAGATCTCTCTTTGGCTGCTCATATCAAATCGTCCTCCGCCAATGACCCTTTAGTCCTTGATGCCATCTCCACCATTTCTTCTGGCTCCCCCTTGTTCCCTTGTTCCTCCTTTTCTGACTGGTCCTTCAACAATGGCCACCTCTTCTATCAAAATCATATGTATGTACCACCTGCCGCACGCTCCTCACTTCTCCACTCCCTCCACTCTTCACCCCTCTCTGGACATATGGGGACCTTCCACACTCAGGCTCTCCTGGAATGTGACTTCTGGTGGCCGGGACTTTCCACCTTCATCCACCACTTTGTCTGCAGATGCCCTACATGCCAACAATCCAAACCCAACACCCACCCCACATGACCACCCCTCTCTCCGATCACCTCCTCATCCCCCCTTCCCTTCTGCCAACTCTCTGTAGACCTCATCACTGATCTCCCTCTCTCCAATGGTCATGACTCTATCATGGTCGTGGTCGACCATGGCCTTAGTAAGGGGGTAATTTTTATTCCTTGCTCTAAAACCATCGATGCTGCTGGAGTGGCCCTACTATTCTATGAAAATGTCTTCAAAAGATTCAGTCTCTATGACTCTGTTATCTCTGACAGAGGTCCCCAGTTTGCCTCTGCTTTTGCTCTTGAACTCGCCCGTCTACTCAAATACGATGTCTGTCTATCCTCTGCCTACCACCCCCAAACTGACAGCCAAATAGAACGAACCAACCAAGAGCTCGAAATATTCCTAAGAATCTTCTGTGCCAACAACTTCAACTCCTGGTCCTCCCTACTCCCTGCTGCTGAATTCCACCACAATTCCACCCCTCATTCCTCCACAAAAAAATCCCTGTTCTTCCTACTCTACAGTTATGAACCTCGATCCTTCCCCCCTTTCGGAAAAACCTTTATCCCTGCTCTTGAAGAATGATTTTTCTCACTAGATTCCTCCCGAAAAGAAGCCCTTGCCACTCACAAAATTGCCAGGAAGCTCATGATATCCCATTCCTGGAGAAAGTTCAATCCCTGGAAAGTCAGAGATAAGGTCTGGCTCAAAATGACTAACCTCCGATTACAATATCCTTCTAAGAAGCTCTCTCCTAAACAGTTAGGACCATTTGAAATCATTCAAGTCTTATCTCCCTTATCTTATCAACTCCGACTCCCTCATTCCTGGAGAATCCACAATGTTTTCCATGCATCACTCTTATCGCCCTATCATACCTCAGCCACCTTTGGCCCCAGCTTCGCTTCTCCACTGCCTGACCTTGTCAATCAGGAAGAAGAATACGAAGTTGCTGCTATCTTAGCACACAAAGGCTCGACCCATAGATGAAAATACCTCATGGCATGGAAAGGGTACCTGTCCTCCAAAAATATCTGGGAACCCAAAATAAATCTCCAACATTCTCCCCATCTCCTTTCTGCTTATAAGTGACTCCATAACCTCTAGGTCTGTGCTAGTAATTGACGGTCTCTTCATGAGTATCTCTTACCTGCACAAACCTCACCACCTTCCTCCCACCTCTTCCATGTCTTTCTTAACCTCTGCCATCGCCTCCTCCCCCCTTGCTGGTCGGATTTCCCCCCTCCACACTCGGAATGTCTACCCAGCTTACCTTCCTGAGTACACTGTCCTTGAACTCTATGCTGATGTCCTGGATACTCCCACCCTGGTCCTCATCATCGAACAAGACCCTATGTTCAACAATGATTATTCCACACAGGACCTCATCAAGGCCTCCCACGGGACATCTTGTCTTGCTAGAATGATCTGGGCCAGCCCCTCACCTGATCAAGCAGCATACTTTGCTCTCACCAGCATCTCTCGCTACATCCTTTTAGCGTTATTCCACCATGGTTTCCACACCTACATTGAATCTATTCCCCCTCTTGCCATCTATCCAGTTTTTCATTGAATTTACATGTCCCTTCCACAGGACCAATGTGACCATTACACTTAATCGGTAGATAAATTTTTACTTAATTGTCCTTGCTCCGTCGTTCTCCTGGTACCACCCCCTTATCCTACTTCACTCTCATCTCGTCTCTCCTCCCCTGCCCCCACTGACACTCCCACTGCTGTCATCTCTGACAAGTCTGACTCCAAGTCAATCTCTGACGAGCTCATTGCCAATGCTCCCCTTGCTCCTGCTGTCTTCTCCACACCCTCTGGCAATGTCCTGTCTTCACCCACTCATATCCTCCCTTGCCACAACCTGCTCCGCCTACCCCTAGCCTCTAATACCACATGGTGCTTTCACTGTTCTGGCCTGGGTCACTATCAACAAGAGTGCCCCACCTATTGCTGCCCCAACTGTTGCATGCTCCAACTGGGCCACCTTGCCTGTGAATGTCTTACTACTTACTGTGGCTACTGCAATCACTGGGGACATAGCGATCGATTCTGCCCCACTCGGGTGTGTGGAACTTGCTCTCAACCTGGGCACATTATCAGCGACTGTACATTTGAGCATGCTTCCCCTTCACAGCAGATGGCGGTCTATGGTCCCTCCTCCTCATCCACTACCTGACCCTTGGGGTTGACAAGGATTGGTTATCGAGCCTGGAGCTCAATTGTATGAGAGGGGTAATGTTACCATTTTTCTCCTATATCATCGTCTTCTTCTGGTAACCTCCTTTTCTCCTTGGACTAACTGGAGACGTCAGTCCTCCAGACACCTTTCCAATGCTTATCTCATAGTAGTCAGTTCCTCCACTCTTACTATCTCATGTCTTCACGTAGCCAACCATGGCTACACTATGGCTATCTCTGTGGACTAACACCTCCACACTGATTCTCTTACATCAGCTAGTATTCCTTAACCTTCCAGTAGCTTCCATATTGCTTTGTCATCATCCTTCTTTGTTGTTCTTTCCTGTTCCATGGTCCGTGCACTGGTCCTGTCCCTATAAAATCCCTCAGTTCCTACCTATGTAACTCATACTTGATCTGTGCAATACAAGTGTATATCTTGCATCATCCCTAGTCACCCTTAGTCTCTTTATCCTAAGTTCTCTTCAATCTTCCATTTGAGAAGTCGGTCTCTTAGTGAGTATCGCCTCAAACTGAATGATTCCCCTAAGACCTCCATTGGTATGCTTTGCATAACAGGAGGAACTTGGTGAGGAGATGGAGATGTGGGTGGAGAGCTTTGGATGTTCTATGGTGAGTATTCAAGCCATACTGAGGTGGTGTTAACTGCAATAGTGTCTCTTTTAGGATGAATGGGAGGTAGCCTCCAAGGAGATGGACATGCTCCACCTCTACACAGAATTGGAGGATGACATTGTGGCCCTGCTCATGGATGCAAAGTGCCAGCAGACAGAGTGGTCAAAGAGGAAGAATGCACCACCAGCCAAGGAAGACAATGGGCTGGTGGGCACACAGGGGACAGTGTTGGATGTAGAGGAGATGGAGCAACAGGTGGTGCCCAGCACTGAGAAGATGACCAGGTTGTCTGGGGCAGTGTCAAATGTGTCATCCAGACTCAAGGTGCATGGTAGATGGATTGTGGTTTTTTCCTGAGCTAACAGCAGTACAGAGGGGCAGGTCAGACAACACCAATGAGGAGGAAGAAGCTGTGGTCCTGCAGAGGAAGAAGGCCACTCCTACTGGATCAGCAGTTGCCCAGCTCAAACACCCCTTTGATGCCTGTGCACAATGTAAGCAAGCAAGGGTTGCCAGGCAATGTGTCAAGGGGACCAGCTTAGTGTGCACACAGTGCCAACACTTGAAGGGAGCATGTAGCCTGGCTTCCAGATGGCATGTGCCAAGGAGAAAGGGCACAATGGTGGTGGTGGTGCTGCCAAGCAAGGGTGAGTGGATCATAGATTATCCATGTTCGGTCTAACGGTTCAGTAGGAGGAAGACCAGTCAGAGTGGCAGCCAAGGCCAGTTCCAGCAAAAGGGTGGAATCACCCATCAAAGTACTCTCTGACAATGAGATTGAGGAGAGTGATACCCCAGTCAAGTCAAAGAAGAAGGGGAAAGGGAAGGCAGTGGTAAGGAAATTTGGGGGGAAGACTCCAGTCCAACAGAAGAGGGATCAGATCACCTGCTGGCTCAATGCAGCCCACTCATGCCTGTACCAAATCAGGGCAAGCATGAAGGCATTGGACATCAAGCAGCAGGAGGTGATGGTGGAGGTAAGTGACTTGGTGGTTGAGTTGGAGGAGTTGGATGTATAGGAGGTTGCCCATCATTACCATAGTCCTAGATAGTTGCCTGTAACATAGTCCACTTGTCTGTATTGATAGTCTGGTATTCAAAGGGAGTGAAACAGAAGCATAAATGTAATAAAAGAAGCAAGAGTAAGAGTGAACAAAAGAAAGAGAGAGAGAGTAAGAATTTTATGCAGGCTGCTGCCTGACTTTGCTTCGTCAGTCAACTTCTAGTGTCTATGCCTACCAGAGTTATCTTGATCTATTGGCGGTCTTAGATATGGGTGGTATATGGTTTGGTAGTCTATAGTGTGAAATGGGTGTGGTGTCTCAGAGCGCATTAGAATGATAAGGCGTATATCAGGAGCATACAGTGGCTCAAACAACTGTCCCAATGTTTGAGTAATTTTCACTAATTGCAATATTATGACTCAACACATAATTGTAACCATTTGTTATTGGTGGATGGAAGAAAGCCCTTGCTAATAGCTACAAATTGGTGCCTTGGTCAAAAGATTTGGATAGGTTCTAGTGAAATGGTGGTTGGATTAACATGCTACCTTATTGGGACAGTTGTTTGACTTTCAACTTCTATTACATATATCTGACCATAGGATGCTGTAAGGTGGTTACATAACTTAGGGAAGGGATATATGATGTCACATTTATGTAAGCAGTTATGATACAGCATAGAAAAACCTTATCATCACAGGTATATTCCCTCATTACCACTCTAAAACATCTTTTTGCTAGTCAAAGGGATAATATTATCTTTCTTGCTTTTCTTGATAGTTCCTGGTGGAAAATTGTATCCCAAACTGGCATAAGGAAGTCTACTGTAGCCAGGGTCCTTCAGGAAATCCCATCAGAGAAATCAAACCACCATGGCTGCTGTTCTTTCAACCTTTCTCCTATTAACAAATGTGCTATGGTCCAACAAATTCTTATTGGAAAGGCCAAAAATACAGTGTAGGCCACTCATTTTATGAATGCCATCATCAGCAGTCCTGTCCTCTCACATCCAGTGGGAAATGCCCTAAAGAGGGTCTCACTGAAAGCTGAAGTGAAGAAAAGAAAAACCTTCTCTTTGCCATCCATAAGAAAAAAATGTTGGCCTTTGCTCTCAAGCACCAAAATTGGACTGTGGAGGAGTGGAAGATGGTTATTTGATTAGATGAGACTAAAATTAATAGAATTGGGTCAGATGGACAG
Source organism: Retiboletus flavoniger (assembly GCA_038089835.1). Taxonomy (NCBI): domain Eukaryota; kingdom Fungi; phylum Basidiomycota; class Agaricomycetes; order Boletales; family Boletaceae; genus Retiboletus; species Retiboletus flavoniger. Next base: position 9,185 of record JBBPLO010000572.1, on the reverse strand, counting down.
GAGTATGTCTGGAAAATGATGGAAAAAATACTTACCCCTAAAGAAAGGAGAAGATTTATTAATGATATGGGGCCATATAGGATAGAATGGTATGGGAATTTTGAGGGAGACTGAGGGGGGGATGAATGCTGAACATTATATGGCAATTTTGGAGGAAGGGGTACTACAGAGCATGGAGAAATCTGGAATTCCTGAAGATGAAGCCATTTTCTAGTAGAATAATAGTTCCAAGCACACCTCCAGAATAGTCCAAATCTGATTTTAGGACCAATAAACCAAGCTTCTGGATTGTCCTGCACAGTCTCAAAATCTCATCTCTATTGAAAATACTTGGAATCATTTTGAAAGATATCTTTTAGATTGTAAAAAGGCTTTTACAAGATTTCATAAATTATGGGAGAGGGTGGTAGTTGAGTGGGGGGAAATATGTATGGAAGAGTGTCAGAAATGGATAGAAAGCATGGATAGAAGGATACAAGCAGTTACTAAGGCTAAGGGAGGTCATACCAAGTACTAAATACTCTATTTTGTACAAAGTCAAACAACTGTTCCAATGAGTTGTCATTTCAATTGGGCTGCCATTTCATCCAACCTTATCCAAACATTTTCACTAAGGCACCAATTTGTAGCCATTAGCAAGGGCCTTCTATCCACCACCAATGAAAAAGGGTTAGGACTAAGTGTTGAGTCAAAATATTGCAATTAGTAAAAAACACCCAAACATTGGGACAGTTGTTTGAGCCACGGTACATAGTGAGACACTTGACAGAAAAAAGGGAATTGTACTGTTTTTGTTTTGTTTTTGTTTTTGTTCTTTGTTTTTGTATGATGTTACTTTTATTGGTGTATAGTAGGAGAAAAATCTGTTAGGTGTTGTTCAGCAATATTGAGTGGCGAGACTTAGAGGTCACCAGACTAATCCTGGGGTAAGATGGAGGTTATTGTATGATTGAGAAGGGAAATGTATGTAGACTGGTGACAGGACTAGTTCTGACTGGTTCTTTGTCATCTGGCTCATCAATGTCTTCACCTGCCAGCTTGTCCAGGTTGTCATCATCTAGACCAGTTAGCTCAGTGACAGGTATAGTAGAAGTGAAATGGGGGTAATAGGGAGTGAGATGAAAGGCAGCACAATGCAGTTTGGAGACTACCCCATCCAACTCAGCCAGGATGTATGACCTGCTGGCAGTCCAGCAAAGGACTACCATTGGGCCTAGGTATCTAGGCTTTGTCTTCCAGTTGAGTTTCTTTTTGATGTGGGTGTTGTGGACTAAGACCAGACTCCTAGACTGGAAGTCAAAGTCCTTGATTTGGTTATTGAAAGTGGCCTCAAAATGTTTGATAGACTCAAACTGAGCCTTGAGAACACACTCATGAATAGACTCCAAATCAATCAGGCTGGATGGAGATAGTGGATTGATATCTGGTGGGGGAATGAGGAATATAGCCTCAGAGAGGTCAAATGGAAAGAGCAGTGTAAAGATCCTGCTAAGGCTGGAGGGACTTGAGAAGCGTAGTCTACAAGTCCTGGCCAAAGAAAGGGTGAGGGGAGTGAATATGTTCACCCCAAAAGGGATTCCGGAGAAGAGGAAGGTCAGAAATGAAGTCCAGAGGACTCTACCTAGAAGTCCAGTGAAGACCGGGCGGAGAACATATGGGCAGCAGTATGACCAGTAGACCAGTTGATGAAAACAATGTCAGTGAAGAAAGAAAAGAGACATAGACGTTGAGTGTTGGATGTTGGACATTGGTGGAGATGATGATGATAGCGTTTAGCATGGTTTGGATGTTGTGAGCAAAAGGTCGCTGTGTTGCAATATGCAATACAATGATTTTATGGACCGCACATACCTGTGTCTGTAACTACGGCTTAAGTGGTACTTAAGCAAAGTCAGAGATTAGTGTTTGAATGATGGGAGAAAGTTTGATGAAACAAAGACGACCCTTTCAGGCTGCCATGAAACTCTAAGGTATGGGACCAATAAAGCTGAAAGGCCTGGCAATAGTCGGTCATAAGGAAAAGTAAAAACAAAAGTTACCATAGTCGATGAAGGGCAGAAGTAAAGTGGGGTAAGTAGGTAAGAATGAGTCATATGGAAGAAGTAGTAAGGTGGAACGAATGCAAAGTAAAAGGAGATGAACCAGAGTAGTCCAGGTGAGACCGACAGTACCAGAGTACCAGTCTTATCACCAGACTTGGGCAGAGTGACAGACAGAAGGTCAATAGGCATAGGAAGGAGTATGCATGTGCTGTAATGATGGATAATTAGGTGATATGACCATAGAGATGCACTGCTCTCTACATCTGCTGGGGACTTTGAATACTGACTGTCCCCAGTCAGTCACGGCATTGTGCTGACTAAGCACAGTGCGGAGTTTGAACAGTGGCAATCCAGTCGTGTCACATCTGCTGTGTCTCTCTTCATATTTCACTCTGTCCTACCTCCATCCACCCCATACAATATGCAATCCCAATTCACCAGTCGAGTTGATGGCCTATGTGCCATGACAGCAAAGGGCGCCAAACATCGCTGAGATGTCAACCATCAATACAAGATGGCCACTGAACGCATCACAGCTGAAGCAAAGACGATGCCAAATGACTGGGAGGAACTTCACGAGGAGATTGAGATGTGGGTGGAGAGTTTCAGACGTGCTATGGTGAGTGCCTATGCTCTACCAAGGTGGTGTTATCCATTGACAAGGATGCTCTTAGGATGAATGGGAGGTAGTGTCCTGGGAAGCAGAGGTGCTACACCTCTATATGGAACTGGAGGATGACATTGTGGCCCTGCTCATGGATGCAGAGCACCAGCAGGCAGAGTGGTCAAGGAGGAAGAACGTGCCTCTGGTCGAGGAAGACAATGGGCCGGTAGGCACACAGGAGACAGCATTGGAGATAGAGGAGGTAGAGCGACAGGTGGTGCCTGGCACTGAGAAGGCGGCTGGGTCGTCCAGGGTGGCGTCGAATGTGTCGTCTGGACTAAAGGTGCATGACTCATTTATCTCAGGTTATCACTGATCTAATGGCAGTATAGAGGAGCTGGTCAGAGGACACCGATGAGGAAGAGGAAGACGTGGCCCTGCAGAGGAAGAAGACTGCTCCTACCAGATTGGCAGTCACCCAGCTCAAACCCTCCTCCGACGCTTGCACTCAGTGCAAACAGGCAAGGGTCGCCGGTCAATGTGTCAAGGGGACTGGACTGGCATGCACTCGGTGCCAGTGGTTGAAGGGAGCATGCAGCTTGGCTGCAGGGCAACATGCGCCTAGAAGGAAGAACACGCTGGTGGTAGTGTTGCCACTGAGCAAAGGTGAGTGGGTCGTAGTTTACTGGGGTTCGGTCTGACAGCATGGTAGGCAGAAGACCAGTCAGAGCAGCAGCCAAGGCTGGTCCCAGCAAGAGGGCAGAGTCACCTATTGAAGTCCTCTCCAACAATGAGATTGAGGAGGACGATACCCCCATCAAGCCGAAGGAGAAGGGGAAAGGAAAGGTAGCAGCAGCAAAGAAGATCATCAGGAAGGCTCTGGTCCAACAGGAAAGGGATCAAATCGCCTGCTGGCTCAACATTGCCCACTCGCGCCTGTACCAAATCAGGGCAAGCATTAAGGCATTGGACATAGAGCAGGCAGAAGTGATGGCAGAGGTAAGCAATTTGGTCAAAGAGTTGGAGCAGTTGGACGTGTAGGAGGGGCCCGTCAGTAGTGTAGTCCATTTGCCTGTATCTGTATATAGTCCACTCGTTTGTATAAATAGTCCAGTTCTTGAATGAAGTGGAAGGAAATGTAAAGATAAAGAAGAAGCAAGAGTAAGAAAGAAAGAGAGAGAGGAAGAGAGGAAGTAAGAATTTTATGCAGGCTGCTGCCCGGCTTTGCTTCATCGGTCAACTTCTAGCGTCTGTTACGATACGAGGCTCGGTCTCATATTCTCTTTTTCTTTTCGTTACTTTACTTAGCTAAGTCTCTTTCGGTCCTCACTGCCTTCGGACCTTAGGTACACTGTCGCTACTCCGCGTACCGCTTCCCCGGTTCCTTCCGCTTCTCGGTCCTTCCATGACCTTCCATGGAACCATTGTATTATTAGATATGACTCGTCGTGACTCAGCCCTTATCGCGCTGACTCACTCCTTATCTCTGACGCTGACGTGTCCCTTTACGTAACCCTTCCAGTAGCTGTACTTAAACCCCATGCCCCGCTTGTATTCTCCTTAGCTTAGTCTCCTCGAATTTACGAGCTCTAAGTCCACTCCTCGTCCCCTCATCGTGGTCTGTTATCCACACACTGAGACTACGGGTCCTCCCTAGGTCTCTACTTCGAACCTTCGTCCCGGTCTTAAGGAACCCCCTTGAAGACCAACCCTCAGGCCATTTGAGCGCTGTTCCCATTCTAAGGGAATTCCCTTGAACGCGAGTCTCCGAAGACTTCTGTCGGAACTCCCGAGTATCCTCCCTCGTCTTCGTACCCACTTGAGCTCACCTCGAGTCCCCGCTGGTATCCCCTAGCCCAGCGTAACAAAAGACTAAGCTGAACCCAACGGACGACTTTCAGGTCGCTCCCCTTACCCATTCCCACCCTCAGTCTGCACGGGGTGATTCCCTGGACAACCGCGCACCCCCTTCCCGCACTCAGCCCGCACAGGGTGATTCCCTGGGCAAAGCGTCACCATTAGCGCCTTCTGGCTTAAACCCCGAGGTACGCCCGACCAAGGCCAATCCTCCCCCAAACCCTCGTCCCCCTCGTCCCACTCAGACCCTGATCTCAACCCCACCTCTATCCAAGAGGAAGACGAAACCCTCCTCCTTGCCCAAGGAGTCGCTCAACGGCTTAGTATTCCGCGAGTTCCTTCCCCTGAGACTCCCACTCCCATTGCCCCGCAACCGAGTGTGTCTATCCCTACCAGACCTACTCAGCCCCTGACCCTCACTGGGTTCCCTCTCTCTCAAACGCACCCCACCGTCACTCCCACACCCCTGCCCCCAACTACAATGGCTGCAAAGGAACTCCGCCTTGGAGCCCCCGAACCCTTCGATGGGTCCTATGATCAATCCGAGCAGTGGTTCAACACTGTTCAGTTCTACCTCCTCGTCAACGAGGACATCTACGACACTGACGCAAAGAAAATCGCGTTCGCTCTTTCGTATATGACGAAAGGATCCGCCGCCATCTGGGCCGCAACCTTCAGACAGAAGTGCTTCGTTAGCGGAACCATCAACCTAGGAACGGTCGCAGCGTTCACTACCGAATTCCTCGCGGCCTTCAAACACCAAGACTCCATCGGGAACGCCATCGCCTGGCTTTCCACCACCCGAATGCAGAAGAAGAAGGATGGCTTCTCGCCATCCCTTCTCAAATACATCGCTACCTTCCGAAGCAAAGTCGCCGTCGCCCAAATAACGGATGACAACGTCCTTATCGCCTACTTCGCAGCGGACCTACCCTCGTCCATTATGTATAAAATCTACGCAATGGAAACACCCCCCACCACCATCGCCGACTGGTACTCAAAGGCCATGCACTTCAACAACATGTGGAACCGAGCACATGAAGTCGCCTCCAGGTCCGGAGCCGACCGCGCTAAAAACATCTCGTTCACTCCCAAAACCCGAGCCGATCCCAACGCTATGGACGTAGATGTCGTCAAAACCATCTCCAAGTTAACCCCCGAGGAACGACAGAGATGTATAAAGAACAACTTATGTTTCAGATGCCACCAAAGCGGCCACTCCTCCTGCAACTGCCCAACTTTCTCCCCACAGACTCCGAGGACCCCTCGCCCACCGATCAAGAAGGTGGCGGAGGTGGCCGACGAAGAAGAGATTCCCCGACTACAAGAAATCGAGGACGACGATGACGAAGAAGAAGACGTGAAAACCGTCTTCCTCCAGGATTTTTAGAAAGGAAGCCTACCCCGACGTTAGCTCCTTCCTCTGTAAACGCTGTACTAGTAAATACGACTGGAAAATCTATGCAAATTCCCATCCAAGTCGTACGACCCATGTACACCAAGAAAACCGTCGCTACTCCCGCCCTCATCGACAGCGGAGCAAGTATCTCCTGCGTCGACCGAGCTTTCATTGAGAAAAACAAATTACCTCTCACCAAGCTCTCTACCCCGATCCAAGCCCGCAATGCCGATGGGTCCCTTAACAAGAAAGGACAAATCACCCACACGTCCTCTCTCTTCATCGTCGTGGGAGGACTAACACACCAGGTCCTCCTCCACGTTATGCACCTCGGACGAGACAATATCATCCTCGGCCTCCCCTGGCTCCGTGCTACAAACCCCAGGATCAACTGGGCAAAAAGAACCCTCTCCCTGGACGAGGAGACCGACCAATCCAAACTATACAAGGAGAAAGTCCGCCTCGACCAATGTAGACACGACAAGGTCTACACCTTCCCCGACCACGAACCGGACGCCCTACCGGTGAGAACCATCTCCCAAGATCACCTCCGGGAGTACAACGACTGGACAACGGAAGACGTCTTCATGGACGTCGCCGCCAGAAATCGAGCCGTTTTCCGTATCATAAGATGCGGCTCTCGCTTCCTCCAACCGGCCCAAGTGGCAAAACTAACCCGAGCCACCGAACTTGCCCAAGCGGAAGCTCTCACGGTTCCGAAGACCTCCCTACCCGCGGAATACCAACAATTCGCATCTGTCTTCTCCAAAGATGCAGCCGATCACCTTCCCCCCAGCCGACCCTACGACCATGAAATCAAACTCAAACCTGACTTCGTTCCTCACATTGGAAAGGTATACCCCCTGTCCCCTGCCGAAACCGAAGCAGCAGACAAATTCATCGACGAAAACCTAGCTGCGGGGAAGATCTCCCCGTCTAACTCCCCACAGGCTTCCCCCTTCTTCTTCGTTCACAAGAAAGACGGTGGTCTCCGACCCTGTCAAGACTACCGCAAACTCAACGAGGCGACCGTACGAGACGCCTATCCACTACCGCTGATCTCAGAGTTAATCGATAAACTCCGAGATGCCCGAAAGTTCACCAAGTTCGACGTACGCTGGGGATACAATAACGTACAAATCAAACCCAAGGACCGATGGAAAGCCGCCTTCGTAACCCACCGAGGACTTTTCCAACCTAACGTAATGTTCTTCGGACTCACTAACTCCCCCGCGACCTTCCAAAGGTTCATGAACGACTCCTTCCACAACATGATTGCCGAAGGATGGTTGATCATCTACATGGATGATCTACTCATTTTCTCCCCAGACGACGCACAACATACGGAACGAACCAAGCGCATCCTTCAAAGGATGACCGAGCTCGACCTTCATCTCAAGCTCGAAAAGTGTAAGTTCACAACTGACGAGGTCAAATACCTCGGAATGATCATCAAACCGGGCCACGCCGCTATGGACCCGGTCAAACTCGAGGGCATTTCCAAATGGCCCGCCCTGACCACTGTAAAACAAGTCCGATCCTTCCTCGGATTCGCTAACTTTTATAGGCGATTCATCGCCGACTACTCAATGGTCGCCCGCCCCCTGATCGACCTGACGAAGAAGACACAGCCCTGGGAGTGGACCCCAGACTGTCAAAAAGCCTTCGACGACCTCAAAGGTCGCTTTCTCCAATGGCCCGTCCTCCGCCTCCCAAACTCGGGAGCCCAATTCGCCGTCACAACCGACGCCTCCAAATTTGCCACCGGAGGTATTCTCCAACAGCTCGACAAAAACGGGGAATGGAAACCCTGTTCGTTCATCTCCCAGTCGTTCCTCCCCGCTGAACGAAACTACGACATCCACAACCACGAACTCCTCACAGTCATCCGCGCCCTCCAAGCGTGGAAACACTACCTTCGCGGCTCCCCCTTCCCAGTCCTGGTCTTCACCGACCACAAAAACCTCACCTACTTCTGCAAACCCCAAAGTCTCAACCGTCGCCAAGCCCACTGGCTCCTCGACCTCGCGGACTTCGATCTCCAATTCTCCTACACCCCTGCAGCCCAACTCGCTGGTCCCGACACCCTATCTCGCCGTCCCGACCACGAAACCAAAGACGCCGACAACACCGACGTCACCCTCCTACCCAACGACCTCTTCGTTTCCTCCGTCGACACTCTCCTCGCATCCCAAATCAAGGAAGGATGCAAAACCGACGCTACCGCCCTCGCGGCTATCCAATCCCTTAACCCCACTCTCCCCGTCGCCGGAGCCTTCCGCTCCCGCTTGTCCCCGTGGCAGACCATCGACGGACTGCTCACGTTCAATGGCCGCGTCTACGCCCCACCCGCTTCCTGCCAAGCCATCTTGGCAAAACATCACGACCACCCCTCTGCTGGCCACCCCGGCATCCAAAAAACTCGCCAGCTCGTCTGCGCCGAATACTGGTGGCCCGCAATGGCCGCCTACATCCGCTTCTACGTCTCGGGTTGTGCCATCTGCCAACAGAACAAGGCCAACACACACCCAATTACACCCCCACTCACCCCCATTCGCTCCACCTGCTCCCGCCCTTTTCAACAGATCTCCTGCGATTTAATCACAGACTTACCCCCCTCCGAGGGGTTCGATAGTCTCCTGGTCATGGTCGACCACGGACTTACAAAGGGGGTGATCCTCTGCCCCACAAAAAAATCTATCACCGCCGCCGGGATGGCAACCCTCTTTGCCCACAAAGTATACTCTTGCTTTGGACTCCCTGACTGCATCATTTCAGATCGCGGCCCCCAATTCGCCTCCGCCTTCTCCAAGGAACTCGCCCATATCCTCAACTACAAACTCGCGCTCTCCACCGCCTTTCACCCTCAAACCGACGGAGAAACCGAACAGGTAAACCAAGAAATTGAAACTTATCTCCGCATCTTTTGCGGAGATTCCCCCACCTCATGGGCAGATCGAATTCCCCAAGCGGAGTTCACTCACAATCACCGCCCCCATTCGGTTACTAACTGATCCCCGTTCTTCCTCCTCATGGGCTACGAACCTAACCCTCTGCCCACTGTAGTCCCATCGACCCAAGTCCCTGCCGTCGAGGTGAGACTCCAACAACTCACCACAGCACGAAGCGAAGCCCTCGCCTCCCACGAACTCGCCCGCCAAACCATGGCGGCTGTTACGCGTAGCGTACTAAGGAGGGCTCGAGGTGGGGAGAGTCGTCTATAGGCGATACTCACGAAGAGACCGACGTCTGATAGAGACTAGGACAAAGAGACTACCCTAGA
>JBBPLO010000571.1:0-17636 GCA_038089835.1 Retiboletus flavoniger | reverse complement strand
CAAGAGGGGACGCTCAAGGTACACCATGTGCTGGAAAGCTGGAACCTAATCGTGCTGGGGGAACATGACAGAACTGTCCCAGTGGGATCCTACAGTCAAGAGGATGCTCAAGACGTTCGGATATAGGCTCAGAGGTGAGGCCGAGCCCCAAGGTGACCCCAAAGGGTAATGGGAGAGGGAACAAGGTAGATTCCAGGGGGAGTTCCAGAAAGCTAAGACTAGGGTACATGATGATGTATGTATGATCTATATAGCTCAGAGGATGGTGCACAGGCCAGGGAATCTGGGTGAGTCATGGCTACTATGATAAGGAGTCCATGAGGAATGAAGGGGTATATCTATAGAAGAGATATGATACATTGATAAGCAGGCATACCGCGAGGAGCATATGATGGCTGAGTGGCCAACAGGACATGAGGGGACACATAGTAGATGCGTAGGCTAAGACAGGGGCACGAGGTAGTGCCAAGGTGGAGGATAAGGGTACGCGCGGGAGGGACACATAAGCTAGGAGATAAGGGAGTCCATGGGGAGTATCAGGACGAGACAGGGAGAGGACCGGGATGCGGCAAGACACCAGTCTACTCAAGACGTGGGTTAGGCATAAGAGTCACGTGGATAGGATCGTGAGAGTCACGAGAGATACATGGCCATGTGAGGATCACATGGGGGTTCCTAGGGAGAAGACTAGAGGAACTTGGAGGTAGCTGAGGACTAAGGGTAGGACAAGGGGATCTCTGAGGTATGCGAGACGGGTACTGGAGGTAGCCAGGTCTTGTTACAATACGAGACGCGGTCTCCTATTACCTCTTTCTTTTCCTTTTTGCTTACGCTTAGCTATGCCTCTTTTCGTCCTCCTGACCTTCGGACCTTAGGTACGCTGTTGCTGCCTCGTGTACCACTTCCCCAGTTCCCTCCACTTCTTCGTCGTTCCACGACCTTCCATGGAACCGTTGTATTATTAGATATGACTCGTCATGACTCAGCCCTTATCTCGCTGACTCACTTCTTATCTCTGACGCTGATGCGTCCCCTTACATAACCCTTGGCAGACTGTATTTAAACCCTCGCTATCGCCTGTAGTCTCCTTAGCTTAGTCTTCTCAATTCTACGAGCTCTAAGCCACTCCTCATTCCTCTCGTCGCTGCCTGTCATCAGCACACTAAGGCTAAGGGACTTCCCTGAGGCCTTCACCTTGAACCCTTGTCCCGAACTTAAGGTCACCCCTTGAAGTTCACTCGCAGGCCGTTTGGCGTTGCTACCGTTCGTAAGGACTCCCCTTCGAACGCGTGTCTCCGAAGACCTCTGTCGGAACACCTCGAGTATCCTCCTTCGTCTTAGAACCACACGAGAGCTCACTCTGAGACCCCGCCGGTACTCCTCTAGCCTGGCGTAACAAAAGACTAAGCTAGCCCCTACGGACGACTATCAGGTCGCTCCTCTCATCCCTCTCCCGCCCTCAGTCCGCATGGGGTGATTCCCTGGACAACCGCGCACCACCTTCCCGCACTCAGCCTGTACGGGGTGATTCCCTGGGCAATGTGCCACCATTTCCTCCCAGTGGTACAGACTCCGAGGAACGCCCGACCAAGGCCCATCCTCCCCTGAACCATCGTCCCCCACATTGCCAGTCCACTCCGACTCCGACGAAAACCCCACCTCTCTCAGAGAGGAAGAAGAAACTACTCTCCTTGCCCGGGACCTCACCCAACAACTTAGTATTCCGCGAATTCCTTCCCCTGAGACTCCCACTCCCACTACCGCGCAACCAAGCGTGTCTATCCCTCCCAGACCTACTCGGCCCACAACCCTTACCGGGTTCCCTCTATCTCACACGCGTCCTGCCGTCACGCCCACGCCCGCGACCCGAACTACTATGGCCGCAAAGGAACTCCGTCTTGGAGCCCCTGAACCCTTCGATGGGTCCTATGATCAATCCGAGCAGTGGTTCAACACTGTTCAGTTCTACCTCCTCGTCAACGAGGACATCTACGACACTGACGCAAAGAAAATCGCGTTCGCTCTTTCATATATGACTAAAGGATCTGCCGCCATCTGGGCCGCAACCTTTAGGCAGAAATGCTTCTCCGCCGGGACTATCAACCTGGGGACGGTCACCGCATTCACCACCGAATTCCTCACGGCCTTTAAACACCAAGACTCCATCGGGAACGCCATCGCCTGGCTTTCCACCACCCGCATGCAGAAAAAGAAGGACGGCTTCTTGCCTACCCTTCTCAAATATATTGCTACCTTCTGGAGCAAGGTCGCCGTCGCTCAGATAATGGACGACAACGTCCTCATCGCCTACTTTGCCACCAGCCTACCCTCATCCATCATGTATAAAATCTACGCGATGGAAACTCCCCCCACTACCATCAGCAAGTGGTACACGAAAGCCACGCACTTCGATAACATGTGGAACCACGCACACGAAGTCGCCTCCAGATCCGGAGCCGATCGCACCAAAAATATTACCTTCACGCCAAAAGCCCGAGTCAACCCAAACGCCATGGACATCGACGTCGTCAAAACCGTCACCAAGTTAACTCCCGAAGAAAGACAGAGGTGCATAAAGAACAACCTCTGCTTCCGATGCCGCCAAAGCGGCCACTCCTCCCGCAATTGCCCCACTTTTTCCCCACAGACCTCGAAGACCCCTCGCCCATCTGCCAAGAAGGTGGCGGAGGTGGTCGACGATGAAGAAATCCCCCGACTACAAGAGATCGAGGACGACGACGACGACGAAGAAGACATAAAAACCATCTTTCTCCAGGATTTTTAGAAAGGAAGCCTACCACGACGTTAGCCCCTTCCTTCGTAAAAGCTGTAATAGTAAACATGACTGAGAAATCCATGAAAATTCCCATCCAAGTCGTGCGACCTACTTACACCAAGAAAACCGTCGCCACCGCAGCCCTCGTCGACAGCGGAGCTAGCATCTCCTGCGTCGACCGCGCCTTCGTCGAGAAACACAAACTACCTCTCATGAAACTCTCCACCCCGATCCTGGCCCGAAACGCCGACGGATCAACCAACAAAAAGGGAGAAATAACCCATACCTCTTCTCTCTTCGTCGTCATCGGAGGACTAACCCATCAGGTCCTCCTTCACGTCATGCACCTTGGACGCGACAACGTCATCCTTGGCCTCCCCTGGCTCAGAGCCAACAACCCAAAGATCGATTGGGCAAAACATACCCTCTCTCTGAACGAGACTACGGACCAGTCAAGACTATGCAGGGAGAAAATATGCCTTGACCAGTGTAGACACGATAAGGTCTACACGTTCCCCGACCACGAACCTGATGCCTTACCAGTGAGAGTCGTCTCTCAGGACCACCTCAGAGACTACAACGATTGGACAACCGAAGACGTCTTCATAAACATCGCCGCGAAGAACCGGTCCGTTTTCCGGATCATGAGATGCGGGTCCTGCTTTCTCAGACCCGCCCAAGTGGAAAAACTCACCCAAGCCACGGAACTCGCTCGAGCCGAAGCACTTGTGGCCCCCAAGGTCACCCTACCCCCCGAATACCAACAATTCGCATCCGTATTCTTGAAGGACGCAGCCGACCACCTACCCCCCAGCAGGCCCTACGACCACGAGATAAAACTCAAACCCGATTTCACCCCCCATATCAGGAAGGTATACCCGTTGTCCCCTGCCAAAACCGAAGCGGCAGACAAATTCATCGACGAAAACCTGGCCGCCGGGAAGATCTCCCCATCTAACTCCCCACAGGCCTCCCCCTTTTTCTTCGTCCACAAAAAGGATGGCGGTCTTAGGCCCTGCCAAGACTACCGAAAACTCAACGAGGCGACCGTACGAGACACCTACCCACTCCCCCTGATCTCGGAGCTTATCGACAAACTCCGAGATGCCAAAAAGTTCACCAAGTTCGACGTAAGATGGGGGTACAACAATGTACAAATCAAGCCCGAAGACCAGTGGAAGGCTGCCTTCGTAACCCATCGTGGGCTCTTCCAGCCCAACGTAATGTTCTTCAGATTTACTAACTCTCCCGCCACCTTCCAAAGGTTCATGAACGACTCCTTCCGCGACATGATCGCCGAAGGATGGTTAATCATCTACATGGATGATTTACTTATCTTCTCCCCTGATGACGTCTCCCATACGGAGTGTACCAAATGCATCCTTCAACGGATGCTCGAACTAGATCTCCACCTCAAACTGGAGAAATGCAAATTCGCTACCGACGAAGTCGAATACCTCGGCATGATTGTCAAACCGGGCCATGCCACAATGGACCCAGTCAAACTCGAGGGCATCGACAAATGGCCCGCTCCCACCACAGTCAAGCAAGTCCGATCTTTCCTCGGATTCGCCAACTTTTATAGGCGATTCATCGCCGACTACTCAACCCTCGCCCGTCCTCTAATCGACTTGACGAAGAAGACACAATCCTGGGAATGGTCCCCCAGCTGTCAAAAGGCTTTCGAGGACCTCAAAGGTCGCTTCCTTCAAAAGCCCATCCTACGCCTCCCAAATTCGGGAGCGCAGTTCGCCATCGCCACCGATGCCTCCAAGTTCGCCACGGGAGGTGTTCTCCAACAGCTCGACAAGAACGGGGAATGGAAACCCTGTTCGTTCATCTCCCAGTCGTTCCTCCCCGCGGAACGAAACTACGACATCCACGACCGCGAACTCCTCGCAGTCATCTGCGCTCTCCAAGCATGGAAACACTACCTCTGCGGTTCCCCCTTCCCTGTCATGGTCTTCACAGACCATAAAAACCTCACCTACTTCCGCAAACCCCAGAACCTCAACCGGCGACAAGCCCGTTGGCTCCTTGACTTGGCAGACTTCGATCTCCAGTTCACCTACACTCCCGCCGCTCAACTCGCCGGACCTGACGCCCTTTTCAGGTGAGCAGACCACGACACCAAGGACGCCGACAACTCCGACGTCACCCTCCTCCCGGACGACCTCTTCGTCTCCTCCATCGATACCCTCCTTGCCTTCCAAATCAAAGACGGTTGCAAAACCGACCCTACCGCCCTCGCCGCCATCCAATCCCTCAACCCGACTCTCCCCACCGCTGGAACCTTCCACTCCCACCTCTCCCCATGGCAGACCGTCGATGATCTGCTCACGTTCAATGGCCGTGTTTACGCGCCACCCGACTCCTGCCAAGCTATCTTGGCAAAACACCACGACCACCCCTCCGCCGGCCACCCCGGCGTACAAAAAACCCGCCAACTCGTCTCCGCTGAGTACTGGTGGCCCGCGATGGCCACCTATATCCGCTCCTACATAACCGGCTGTGCTATCTGCCAGCAAAACAAAACCAACACTCACCCCATGACTCCCCCGCTCACCCCCATTCGCTCCACGTGCTCCCGCCCCTTTCAACAGATTTCTTGTGATCTTATTACAGATCTACCCCCCTCTGAGGGGTTTGATAGTCTCCTGGTCGTGGTCGACCACGGACTTACGAAGGGGGTAATTCTCTGCCCCACAAAAAAATCTATCACCGCTGCTGGGATGGCAACCCTTTTTGCCCACAAAGTATACTCTCGCTTTGGTCTCCCTGATCGCATCATTTCAGATCGCGGTCCCCAATTCGCCTCCGCCTTTTCCAAAGAACTCGCCCGTATCCTCAACTACAAACTCGCGCTCTCCACCGCCTTTCACCCACAGACGGATGGAGAAACTGAGCGGGTAAACCAAGAAATCGAAACCTATCTCCGCATCTTCTGCGGAGATGCCCCCGCCACATGGGCCAACCGAATTCCCCAAGCGGAGTTCACACACAACCACCGCCCCCACTCGGTTACCAACCAATCTCCATTCTTTCTCCTCATGGGTTACGAACCTAACCCCCTACCCACCATAGTACCCTCCACCCAGGTCCCCGCCGTCGAAGTGAGACTTCGACAACTCACAGCAGCTAGAGGCGAAGCCCTCGCCTCCCATGAACTAGCCCGCCAGACCATGGCGGCTAGAACCCGTCGCCCCTTTACCCTGTTCAAGAAGGGCGACCAGGTTTGGCTAGAAGCACATAATCTCCGTCAGGAAATTGCTAACCCGAAATTCGCTCCCAAAAGAGAAGAACCCTTCCTCATCTCTGACGTCCTCTCCCTTATTACGTATAGGTTAAAACTCCCGCCCACATGGAAGATCCACCCCGTCTTCCATGCTTCTCTCTTATCGCCCTATCGGCAAAATGCCATTTACGGCACCCATTTCAAAAAGAACCCACCGGATCTCATCGGCGGACAAGCGGAGTACGAAATAGAAAAAATCATATGACACAAAGGCGCTTCGGATAAGCGTCGTTATCTGGTCAGGTGGAAAGGATACTCTGCCAATGATGACTCCTGGCTTCCCGAAAGGGAACTCAAACACGCACGGGCCACCCTGTCCGCGTATAAAAAGGCGAACCCCCGCGCCTTCCCTACTTAGTTTCTCCCCCTCTATTTCTCCCCCCTCGTAGTACAAAAACTACAAAGAAAAACACCATGAACACCGTCCCCACTACCGTTTCTCTCTCTATCTCTACCGTCTCCTCGATACGTTCGTCTCCTCCTATCTCTTCTCCGCTTGCTGACAATATTACCTCTGCCGAGGACTTGTCCGCTACTATAGATTCCATAGCGTCCCACTCCTCCGTTGTCTACGACCCGCTCTCGTCCCCCGTGACCATCCCTAGCTCCCCGCTCCCTTCTGAAGGCCGCTCGCCTTCCCCGGAACTTCCTCCAGTCTCTTTCGCAACCATCACCCCCGCTCCCATCCTCAGTGTAGACGTTCCCCTCTACGCACATCGCATGCGTGAGGACTACCCCTCTCGAGAGGACATGCAAGAGTTGGCCTCCGCCCTCACGGACTCCCACCTCATGATCCCTCTCCAGGCGTTCGTCAAAGACGCCTCCCCCATTGAGCTTATCTCGAAGCTCTACCTACAAATCACTCGCTTGAGCCTCATCCCCCCTCATCCCTCAGCTGCCGAGCTCGCCCTCCTCGGGTCGGTCCTCTCCTCCATCCACCGAGAGGCTCGCGCCACCATCCTCACCCTCAGGTACCAACTTGGTGCCCTCGAATTCTTCCAGGACCTGGATAGGTACCAATGGGAAATGGCCACCCGCCAAGCCGACTGACGTCGCGCTGCCTCGTCCTCCTCCTCCCTTGCCACCCCTCTTAACGAGGACGAACTCGCGTTCCTTGAACGCGCCAAAGCTATGTGGACCGGCAACGACGGCTGAACCCCACTCCCCCCTTCTCACCCACGGTACCGCACCGCGTGCTACGAATGCCATAGGCTCGGCCACTTTCGGGTCGACTGCATGGTATACCAATGCCCCCTCTGTCTTCAGTTCGCACCCGGGCATACCCAAAACTGATGCCCTCTACGCCGACCTCCTGCGCCTATCCCATCCTCTTCATCCTCCTCTCGGGGCTCGCGATCCCCCACCATTCACAGGAACAGGCGTGCGAACCCTGCCCCTGCAATCCCAATTCCTCCCCCTCGCCGACGTACCAACTGTCGCCCTCGCTGTAGGACCTCCTCCGTCAAAACCCATGACTATGGTAACGATGACGTGGATGACGTCTTTGATGACATGGCTTACGCTAACATGACCGGATCCCCTGGAGCAGGGTACATCGGCCTTTAAAGAGTAGGGTCGTCGGAGCCTCCCCCTTAATAGGGGGGTAATGTTACGATACGAGACGCGGTCTCCTATTACCTCTTTCTTTTCCTTTTTGCTTACGCTTAGCTATGCCTCTTTTCGTCCTCCTGACCTTCGGACCTTAGATACGCCGTTGCTGCCTCGTGTACCGCTTCCCCGGTTCCCTCCGCTTCTTCGTTGTTCCACGACCTTCCATGGAACCGTTGTATTATTAGATATGACTCGTCGTGACTCAGCCCTTATCTCGCTGACTCACTCCTTATCTCTGACGCTGACGCGTCCCCTTACGTAACCCTTGGCAGACTGTATTTAAACCCTCGCTATCGCCTGTAGTCTCCTTAGCTTAGTCTTCTCAATTCTACGAGCTCTAAGCCACTCCTCGTTCCTCTCGTCGCTGCCTGTCATCAGCACACTAAGGCTAAGGGACTTCCCTGAGGCCTTCACCTTGAACCCTTGTCCCGAACTTAAGGTCACCCCTTGAAGTTCACTCACAGGCCGTTTGGCGTTGCTACCGTTCATAAGGACTCCCCTTCGAACGCGTGTCTCCGAAGACCTCTGTTGGAATACCTCGAGTATCCTCCTTCGTCTTAGAACCACACGAGAGCTCACTCTGAGACCCTGCCGGTACTCCTCTAGCCCGGCGTAACAGGTCTAAGGTTAGCTAAGGGTTAGCTAAGGGTAGCCAGGTAGTGGAGGGCTAGTGGCGACAAGGGTGTGCTTGGAGGTAGCCAAGAGCTAGGACAGGGGATGGATGTACCTACTGCAGGGGCTAAGAAGAGAGGGGTACCCTCCTGCAGGGTCGACGGGGATATGTGGATGAGGGACAAGGACACGTGACGAAGGAAAAAGGTTAGGGGCATATGCAAGTTGTAACAGTATGTACATAGCTCCACTTGTACTTATGTTTGTGCAACAATCGTATTTTTGTAGCTCTCAAAACAAAGAGGAGCTTTTCAATCTATGTCATGCATTTGCTCGAAACATAGTTGAACAGATTTTGGGTATTCTTAAATGCCACTTCCGAATCCTCCAGCTCGCACCTGAGTTCCCTATTCGAGTCCAGTCCAAAATTCCAGCTGCTTTGTGCACACTCCACAATTTTATTTGTACTCATGATCCCTCAGATGACAATGATGACGATGATTCAGACTTTACTGATGAGGAGGAGAATGACGATTGGGCCATTGAGAATGCAGCAGGGGTGAATACAAATGAGAGCACGCAGGAGATGCGCGACAACATGGTGAATATGATGTGGGTTGATTATATGGAGTTATGGAGGTGGTGACAACTCCTCCAATCAGGTGGTAATGATACTGATGATGATACTGATAGCGAATAGATTTCTACATGTACAGCATACATCCTGTACTACTACAAAAATGTATCTGTACATGTCAAGACACAACCGATGAATCTTACAATGCACTAGGACCAGCAGAAGGATGTGAAGTGCAGTGCTGTGCATACAATTGTTCAGCATATTCTGCATGATCTTGTTCCTTGAACGAAAGAAAGATGGAGGTGATGCTGGCATTCCTTTTGTCTGCAAAAAACTCCCCAAGCGCGAAAATCTTCTCTGGGTTGGTTGCAAAGCTGGGGATTAGATACAATGCCTTTGTGGCATCATGCATGATGGTCAGCTCATCTTGGAACATGGAAGAAAGAGTATCATGCAAGCTACTGATCGCAGTCTGCACTGAGTTGATTGTTATCAACTGGGTGTACTGCTCCTCCTCCCGAACTGACTTTCAACTGCGCTTGCTAGCACCTTGTGTGCTGGGTGTTACAGTTTTCCTTCCATATCATCGTGTACTTCTGGTCATTCATTTTGCTTCCATGGTCTCCTACAGAGGATGATGCATACCGCATGTCCAAACAGCTTACTTGCTTCTGTGCAGACCCTCCTCCTTGTTCATTCATAGCTTACCATTAAACTCCCCTTGTACCATGACTATCAGCACGGACTCACCCCTAACTAGACTCTCTTATGCCTAGTCGTTTCCTTCCACCACCTTCCATATAGTTCTATAGTCCCCATGTGTTTCCCCGATACTATAAGTAGTTAGGTCTCAGCCATGTACACTCCCTATTCTTGATCTGCGCAACACTAGCATATAATCCAGAGTCCCTCTTGAATCCACCTGTCCCTAGAAGTTCTTAGCAACTCTAAGAATGTTCCCCAAGCCCTAGCGATTCCTAAGGATCCCCTTGAGCATTACATTACAATTAGACATCGGTCTCTCCGTAAATATCGCCTGATTGTCAACTCCCCTCGAACGCTGTCCTCTTTTGTATGCTACACATAACACTGGGTGGGAGGGAGGAGGAGGATGCTGTTGGAGGGTGAGGAGCTATGGAGTTGCTTTCATCTGGAAAGACCATCAAATGTGCCCATTTCTTGCCTGCAGACTTGGAGGCACTGGATGGGGTGGGAGTGATCAAAGCAGGGACGTTGACAGGAATGGAATTAGCCTCAGCATTACTGGGCTGTTGAGTGGCGGTGGTCGGAGCATAGACTGCTGCACCGGGAACAGAGGAGCTACTGAAACTGAAGCCAGAAGTGGATGGTTGGGGGGGCAGGGGTCCTAGTACCCCACCACTGCCATGCCAGGACTCATCCCCTGTCGATCCACCATCCAGGTAGATGTCTTCCATGAGGCCAAAATAGCCCCATCCTTTGTTGTGGAAGTTCTTCATCTTACCATGACCCTATCATGAGTTATTTACAAGACAAAACATAGTGGATTTGATCATCATACCTTCTCACTGGTCCATTCTTCAAATATCTTGGCTGACTTTGCATCCCGTATATTGGCTCCATTGATATCATCATAATGGACTCCTGACTTGTGTGTTCATGCCTTGATCACTGTATGATGCTCTCTCATCTATAGTATGAAGGATCAATGTCAGATCAATATAGTAGAGGCTGAAACATACATGTTTAAATTTCCCTTTGACACTCCCAGCATCCTTCAGCTTGCCTTGGCGATCGCCTCTACCATTGACATGTTGGGCACAACTTCAAATAGTGGGCTGCTTGAAAGTGCCATCACCCCATTCAGCACGATGTTCATGAAGATAGTGCATCATTAGGTCGATATCACATTCAGTCCATTTGCAGTTTCCTTCATATTGTGATTCCTGTCCTTCCATGAGATGAGAACGAAGTATTTCGAGGCAATGGACAAGATCTAAGACTTGTTGGTGAATGAGCTCTTGCTGGGAGTCAGAAGGGAGCTTCGGATTGGGACTTCCTATGGCCAGCATGGTATGTACAGAGTGAAAGAGAAGGTTTGTGAATATTTGATCTCTGATTCATTGGCATACCCAAGCTGAACCCAGTGCCTGCAGACCAAACAGGAATACATAAGTGGACTGCAACCTGGGACTTTATTCCGTTCAGAGCCTTAGTGCCCAATTCCAGTACTAGTCACATGACTGTCATGTGAATTTCCAAAAAGGAACAGCACTGACCTTGCAGTGGTTCAATGTGTTCTACTACAGATGCAGAGTGGGTTTTAACGTTTTTTAGCAATGTGGTTTGTCAACACTAACATGACACAGGTTTCTCAGACTCCCAAGTCACTGCCTTGATCTGGTTATGCCTGGACCAGACCCTGGGCCAGGCCTAGTGCCTCAAGTTCCTCTGCTCCTGGTGCATGATTACTGGAGTCCTGATGTTCACCAGGCTCATGAAATCCTCCAAGATGGGTATCAGCGTGCTGCTGATTTATTACAACAGGAAGATAGTGACCCACTTCATATTCATATTCACACTGATCAGATTAGCCAGCAAATGGTACCATTACTTGAGGCACTCCACTATGAGATGGGAGACATCGATTGGACAACAACTTGTGCAAGTATGTTTGGCAAACTACTGTGGTCGCTTGAGAATCTTGTGCTCTCTGTATCTGAATGGTAAGCATTTTTTTTTGTTCGTGTATCCAACAATACACTACCTAATAACTCCATAGGGATTACTCAATGGAAAACTTGGTTCACATTGTTCCTGTCACATCTGAGGCACCTATCCCACATGAGCATTGAAAAACAGATAAACAGCCCAGAGGACTAGCAGAAAGTAGTCCTGGACTTGTAGTGGGGGATCAGAGGGCATGATAGGTTCATCCCTAAAGGGATTCTTGCTTGGGTATGAGGTCCAGATCTTCCTTTGGTGTACTTATCCCAGAAATGGACTGGTCCAAGGTCATCTGGACCAGCAAAAAGTAGTCTGAGCTAATCTGGCGGTTTGGGTTGATGAGAGCTACAGCAGAAATGTTGAATGGCAGTGAAAAATGTGTGGACGGCGTGAAACAGTGGTGGTAAACAATACAAAACTTAAACAGTGGGTGGAAAATGTGGGTGAGCCGGGTGCTGACATTACAAAACGCCAGTACAAAACTATATAGTCCAAGGCTAAACTGAGCCACTAACTTCTAGAGGCTAAGATAACAAGGTCTGAAGTCTAGACTTTAGGGTAGGAAGGTAGCTAAGGGACATGGCGGCCCCACTAAATGAGTGTATGTAAGTGTTGAACCGGACAGAACCTTATGAAGCTGCCCAGAACTCTAAGTAAAAGAGGACACGCTGCAGCCAATGAGAGTGTATGTAGTGTGAGGCATGCATTTGTGTGGTAAAAGAATGGATAAGAGATGAAAAGTATGGGAGATAAGACAGAACCGGTTTGACCAGACTTACCACGGACACCGGATTGACCTACCAGAGACACAGATGGACATGGATGGGCATGGATGGATCTGGATGGATCCAGATGGACACAGATCGGCCTATGCAAGGATGGAAGTGATTTGGAAAGGGGATAGGGACTCTGCAATGTGGTAAAATGCTGTGATGCAACTGTAGAGATTTAACGTTCTCTACATCCACAGGGGACTTGCTTCTGACTGTCCCCAGTCAGAGTTGCGGCTCGCGTGAAGTGTGGGAGAGATCTGGGTCCAAACTCTAACAATGTGGAACTCAACACGTCCAGATGTGCCGTGGCCTGTTTAACGCAATTTCCAACTTTGTTCTTCTCCACCACCACCACCACCTCAACTAGTATGCTGATTTTGACAAGCTTCACCTCCATTGCTCAACGCTCCAACCTGGATGGTGTGGAATGTGCTACCACTTGTGCTGTTGTCATGACTGCGATCAGTAAGCTGGCCGGTCTGGCTGACAGTATGCCTGACAACCAGGAAACTTTACAGGAGGAGCAGGAGATGTGGTGTGATTCTTGGGAGAATATGATGGTGAGTCAGCCTGGTATTTCAGCACAGATATGAGCTAATGACCAGTTTGTATAGGCGGTCCTGGCAGTTGCCACTATATCTGCAGATGCGCTTGGAGTGGACACCACGTTCACTCCTGAGGTTTTCAAAAAGTTCAGTGAGGCTGACACTCAATGGGCAACATGGCGCGAGGCTCTGGTGGCATCACCACTGAACTTTGACAGCCTAGGTGCAGGAGAGGAGTGTTTGGCCGTGGAGGCTGTCACAGGGGCTGCGGATGTCGAGCTCGGCACAGGAAATATCACTTGCCAAGAAGAGAAGGTTGGCTGCGATGAAGGAATGGCCACAGAGATCATGAAGGCAAAGGAGTCCCAGGCAGCGTTGTCTGGTGCTGTGTCCAGGATCATGGATCAGACCTTTGCCACCAGGATGGCAAATCTCAAGGTAAGGAGTTCCTTTCCTTGTGGCCAACTGCTAACCAGTTGACTTTAGTGTGCCTGGAGTGATGAGGATGAGGGCGACGAGGATGATAGTGAGGTCGAGGAGCAGGAGCGAGATGCATCAGTGAAGGGGAGCATCGTCATCCGGCCAGCCGAGCCGTGCGAGAGGTGTGCAGCCTTTGGGGAACAGTGTGTGCAGCACAGCATCATGGCTTGCCTATGCTGCCATGGCCTAAAGGTTCGTTGCACCCTTGTGACCAGGCACAGTGGGAAGAAGGCGCGGCCAATGAAGATGGAGGTCGTGATCCCAGGTGAGCTTTTCTGGCTTCTGAGCTCAGTCCGGTGCTAACCCACTCAGTACATTTGACTCGGGCTGCTAAGGGCAGTACTTTTCAGGCAGCCTCCAAAGAGGTCATTCTCCTGTCTGACAATGATGAGGAGATTGAGGTGCCACCCAAGGGAAAAGGGAAGGTGAAGGTCTTCATCAAGAAGGCAGTGGCTGCATCTGGTGGCCATACCAATGCCTCAAAGAAGCGTGACAAGGCTGTTCAATGCCTTCTTCTCGTTCAGAAGAAGATCCAGGACCTCCAGTCTAGCATCAAGGCATTGGAGGTGGAGCATGAGGAGATGTTGGGTGAGATGGCAGACATGGTAGACATCCTTTGCAGCATTCCATAGGCAGTTGAATAGTCCTTTGCATGTACTTGTAGATATCGATCCATGTCCATGTCATGTGCCGTCCAGTCTGGCTGATCAACCCAAGTCCATGTCTGAACAATAATAGAAGAAAGGAATGAGTAAGATCAAGAAAAGAGGGTATAGGGATGGAACCAGCCATGCAAGCGGCCAACTTGGCTTGTCTTCTTTGGTCTGCTTTTGCTTCTTTCTCACCAGATAACCCTGCTTGCATCGTGGAAACGGTATTATAAGTAGAATGGGCATGGTGTCTCAGCGCATGGTCAAATGGAAACAGAATGTGATGGAATGTGAGAGACATGACCGGTCTGAACTGATCTGGGGCAGATACTATCTAATGGCTTGTTATTTGTTTTTCTTGGGGACTAGAAACTATAGTAGAGTGTCTGTGTGTGTGTTATGTTTTTAGTGATTTCGGTATTCTCAGACTAAGATGAAGGGATGGAACATATCACCGGTCAAAACCCGGGGTGGAACTGGGATGTATAGTACTTTTCTGTTTTGTTTTTATGTGACAGTATATGGGCAAACAAGTGTCGGATTGAATGATATGAAAAGAGGGGGGATTATTTGAAGTCAATGGTGTCCAAGTCTTCTTCCTGCAGTTCTTCAGCGTCTTCTCCTACCAACTGATCCAGTTCTTCTTCGTTGGTACTGGTTATCTGGGTAACCAGGATCTCGGTTTGGAATCTTGGCCAATATGGCATGAGCTGGAACATGGCATACCAAAGTCACAAGACTGAACTGTCCAACTTGGCTAGCAAATACAATCCTCCAGTGGTCTGGTGAAGAACCACCATTGGTCCGAGATACCTCAGCTTCATCTTTTGATTCAGCTCCTTCTCGATTCAGGTATTATGGACCAAGACCAGACTCCCGGGGTTGAAGTCATAGTCTTTGATCTGGTTCTTGAATGCCTTCTTGAAATGTTTGACAGATTCAAACCAGGCCTTTCGAACTCGGTCTCGGATAGAATATATGTCTTCCTGATGCTTTTGGAGCTGACAGGCCTGCCAGGCGATCAGTCCGGACGCAGAAACAGGGTCAGTATCGGGTAGCAGTACAAGGAAGGTGGCTTTGGATAGGTCGAATGGGAACAGCAGTTCAACACCATGGACCATAAAGTATGGAGACAAACCTGTGGACTTGAGGATGGTTACCCTCTCAGCCCAAAACAATGAGTGAGCAGCAGTATGCCAGTGAGTCTCCCCCCCCTGGGAAGCTTTGACAATAGCCTCCCGGACATCGAGATGACGGTGTTCTACAATGCCGTTCACCTGGGAATTGTAAGGGGAGATGCAGATATGGCAGATATGGTACTGGTCTGCCAGGACATCTAATGCTTGGACAAAGGCAGGTCCATTGTCAGTAATGATCTTGGATAAGACACCCCACTGGCAAAGAATGTCTTCGAATATGAAAGAGGCAAGCGTGGTAGAATTCTCAGTGTGCAACATATGCCATTCCAGGTATGCCATAAGAGCACACCGGGCTTGAACGATGTACCTATAACCACCAGACCTAGGCATGACCATAGTATTCAGGTGGGCCTTGTGAAATAGACTGCTGATGGTGGGAACGGTTGGCAGAATGTGAAGCCATTGGGTTTGGCGAATTTGGCACTCATGACAAGTGCAGATGAACCACTTGACATCTTTGACCAACATCGGCCACCAGAACCAGAGCAGCAAGCAGGTCTGGACTGAAAAGACACCTTTGTGCCTGAGGCTATCATGGGCCTCCCGAATCAGACCATACCGCCACTGGGTTGGAACAACCAACTGGTGGCATCCATGTGGCTCCCGGCACCATAGAGAGCTGTTGAGGATGAAGAACTGGATTGCTGAATTAATGAAGGACTGGAATTCAGCATCTGAAAAATCAGGCAGGCACACGTGGGTTTCTAAGAAATCTTGAATCCAGTTTATCCATGCCTCTCTGGCAACAGCTTTAGCAGACCGGGGTATTGCTGGCTCGGCTGCAGGGGACTGTGTTTTGGCTGTGGGGGACAAATTAAAACAGGAAAGAAAGGAAAAATATACAGGCGGCGGAATGGAAAGTGTTGGGGGACAGTCTGGGAAACAGTAGAAAGGATTGGTGGTATTTTGGTATTTTGGGCAAACAGAAAAGGTGTCAGATTGAGAATTGGCTGAAGGAAGGGGCCGTTCGTTTAACAAGCAAACTAAGAATGAATAGGCATCATTGAGCCAGTCCTCAACATCGTCTTCCTGAGGGGGGTCTTTGTCGGAAGGTGGTTGACATGAGAGACTGTCCAGTCTGACGTGCTTAGTAGCAGGAATGTGAACAAGACAGAAATGGAACAAAAGGATACTGGCAATCCACCAATTGATGGTCACATTTGGTTGGAGGTCTGGGTTATTAATCATACCCTGAATGTACTTGGTGTCCACCTCAACCATGAAATTAACCATGCTGAAAACAAAAATACAGACTGCCCTAAAAGTGTGAAAGAGTCCGTACAACTCCAGCTTGGCTTGCGAATAGCGGCTCTCGACCTCAGTGAGGCTTATAGACCTGAACTGGTTAGGGTAATGGTGGCCATCCTGCCCAGACTGCAACAGGATGTATTCGACTGTGATGACCAACATGTCAACAGCAAGGATCACCTCTCATCTGGACTTGTAGTCCAGATGAAGGAGCACAGGAGACTTTTGTATTTCGTCCTTCAGACATTGCATGGCATGCCATTGGGATTTGCCCCATTCAAAGGGGATGCCTTTCCAGGTCAGATTGACCAGCGGTCGGGAGATGGAAGTGAAATCTCGGATGAAAATACATACCACCCCACAGGTTCCTAGGAAACCACAGACCTGAGTAAGGGTCTAGCATTCTGGCCAATCGCGAATCTTTTGAACCTTGTGTTCATGGGGTATCTGTCCTTCAGAGGTGCACTTGTGGCCAATGATGGTAGTATCCGGGGTGGCTAGCACAA
The DNA here is from genome assembly GCA_038089835.1 of Retiboletus flavoniger. NCBI lineage: Eukaryota > Fungi > Basidiomycota > Agaricomycetes > Boletales > Boletaceae > Retiboletus > Retiboletus flavoniger. The sequence goes on along the minus strand of JBBPLO010000571.1, from coordinate 655 downwards.
ACTTCTTTGCCAAGACTGTGGCGTTTACATTCTCGAAGTGCTGTAGGATCCTGTTGACAACGATTAGGTGCTTCCAAATGAATAAGTGAATGCCCAGATTCTCCAGGATGGTCTCATAAGAGCCGTCTTCTCTTTGATACTGGGTCGTTTCTGACTTGACCAGTATATCATCTATAAATGGGTGAGTGTGCTCCAGTATCTCGTCTTGAAGTACAAATGCCATATTGGCTTGATAGACCTGGACCGCATTAGTATGTCCCATAGATAGGGTGGTTAGACAGTGGGGTCCGAGTGGACTGTTGAAGGTTGTCATGTCCTGAGAATCCTCATGTAGAGGATGCTGATCATAACTGGCAAAGAGGTCTATCATTCTGTAAACCGCGTACCCACCGAAGGACTCAGTGTTACAATTTTCTTTCCTCATCATCGTTTCCTCTTGTTAGTACACTTCTCATCCCTGGTCTCTTACCGAGGACGTCACGTCTCTTGGGCACAGGAGGTATACCTCTTCATTGGAGGACCTTCTATGCTATCTTTAGTTTGTTTTCCTTAGGACTCCGTCACTTAGCCCTTACTCTGGACAATCTCCTCCTAACTAAGTTCTCTCATACTTAGTCGTATCCTAGCTTAACCTGGTCCGTGCGTGGGAAGTCCC
>JBBPLO010000570.1:1485-17654 GCA_038089835.1 Retiboletus flavoniger | reverse complement strand
GTAGGAGGGGGTGTGGGGACAATAGGACGAACACGGCTGAATTTTTGTCTGCACACATCAGCAGTCCTCTCCCCTTCACCTGTTGCTAAGGTGAACTTGTTTCGCAGGTGATCAGCTAGCTAATTCCATGTTTGTGCCTTGAAGTCTCCTTCGCCCATCTTAGGCTACTTTCCAATAAGAAAATCAAGCATCTTGTTGATGTGCACAGCCTCCCATGTAGCTTTCGGCTTGTGGGTATTAGTGGAGGACATGGAGGTATTGAAATACACAGGGTTTATCACCCCACAAGAATGTAATGACCTAGATGAAGATGATCCAGAGGAATTTGAACGTTCCATGATGATGGTACAATGGGGGGAACAACAACTGCGCACGTCATTGACATGTCACCCAAGATATCTCAAGATCCGATGAATCCGGTGAATCCTGGGTTGCTCCAAGTCACATGTTTCAAAATGTTGAGCAAGAAACTTGGAGTCCGAACAGACTCTCAACCTTCTTTGATACATTTGGCTTGTTTGGTGGGGGTAAGTTTTGCTAGGGTGGTGGATGTGTCGACATCCATGGTGTTGGGGTTCCTGGGGGTGTGGTTGTTGAAAGAGAAGGGAGAAGGGGTAGTTCCTGTGTGGAGTGCTTGGATCCTCATTTTTTGGGCATGGAAGGTATTGGCCTTGGTTACCCAATTGGCGATGGTAGTGGGGATGGTTCCCATGGACAAAGATTATGGTAGTGATTTGTTGGTCTAAACTGAGGGTGAAGTGATCAATGAGGGTGGTTTCATCAGTGATATCGAATTTTCCAGCCAGGTTTTGGAAATCAGTGATATATTGTTGAACACTGTTGCTTGAGCAAGAGATCTTCTGGCACAATTTAGCTAATTCCAGGCAGGCACTGGCTTTTATGTCATAGGAGAAGAAGGTTCATTTTGAAGTCCTTGATAAGGTCGCTAAAGGATTTTCCTGTGGTAATGGTGAGGTCAGCCATCTTGTCATACCATGCTTTGGCGAAAGATGCTCCTCGACTGGTGGACATTTTGTTGAGCATGGTCATGATCTTCTCAGAATCTCCTGGGTAGAGGCTCAGATTGATCTGGAAGTAGGCATTCATGGCCTTCATCCATCAAGAGGTGTCGGCAGGGTTTCCAAAAAGTCAGTGAGAAGGGCTGCTTTCAGTTCGAAGGGCATTGTGGGCAAGGATGGGTGAGAGATATTGATTGGGCTTGGGAGTGATGCAGGGGGTGGGCTGGGTTGACAAGGGGGTGGACTAGGTTGAGTGGGATGGCTTGGTCATTGGACTTTAGATTGGGGTGTGAAGGATAGGTCAAGGAGCAAAGTTCTGCTGGATCCAGCAATTCTCCTGGAGAGTAGACGGTACTGGGAGAGATCTGGGAGTTTGGAGTCACTGTCCCCAGGGGCTTTGTATGACATGGTGAGAGGGTGATGGGTCCTTCACCTAGAAAAGTGGAACCAAGGGTTATTCTTGATCTTTTGTTATGTGTAGTATACAATGATAGGCAGAGGCTCAAGAGAGTTCAACAATCAGGCAATACTTACAAAGAGACTGGTGTCTGATAAAGGTCGAAGCTAGACAGAGAGTCCTTAGAGTCGCTAAGGTGATAGTGGAACTAAGTCTTAGAGTCACTAAGACTAAGACAGAAACTTGGGATGATTCAAGATATGTATTATGCTAGTATTGCATAGATCAAGAATGAGGAGATTACATGAACATAACAACTGGTATTTATAGAGAGAAGACCCCCACACAGATCATGGAAGATTCTGGAAAGAAAAAGGGGAAATGACTAAGTACAAGAGAACTTAGTTAGAAGATGAGTCCATGGAGATAACAACTGAATGGTCAGTGGATAATGGGAGAGAAGGTAGGAACAAGGCAGATGGGCCACCAATGAAGAGATAGGTAGTATTAATCCATGAAATATGTTGTCCATAGAAAGAAACAATGGAGGAAAAACATATGAGGAGAAGGACACGATGATGATGAAGAAAAAGCATAACACCTAGTCTTCTCCAGGTCTTTGACCTCATCACCACTAGTCCCAAACTTTCAGCCTATGCTCCTAGAGCTAGTCAAGGTTGTTCCCAGACTCCTAGTATGTTACCCATTAGACGATGCCCTTGACTCTTGACTCCCCACTAGGTGTTGAGTCTACACCCACCTGCTATTCAGTGGCCAAGCATAACACAACTTTAGGTTATCCCATAGAAAGACTACTATCAAGTAAGCCACCATTTTCCAATCACAGAAAACCCCTAGAAGTGCCCTCCTTGGAAGATCAGGACCCCCTTCCTCACTAGCTCCTAGAGAGAACCCTCTCTGGAATACTCCACAGAACCCTTAGAATCCTCAGAGGTAGAGCCTATTACACGAAGCATACTAGAAAGACTAGAGATTGATGATGAATAGCTGTCAGGCGATACTCATGGAGAGACTGACGTCTGACAGTTAGTCCTGGGCTGACTGGGGCTCAAGGGTTGTCTTAGAATCACTAAGGCAAGCTGGGAGTGCTGACAACCTTAGAGTTGCTAAGATGTCTTGAAGAGCAGCAGATGATAATTGAAGATATGCTTATATTGTGTAGATCAAGAATAGGGAAATTACATGAGTGTGATAATTGATATTTATAAGTAGAAACTCCCCACACTGACCATGGAAGACTATGGAAGAAAAAGGGAATGACTAGGTATGAGAGAACCTAGTTAGAAGATGAGTCCATGGAGATGGATACTGAATAGTTAGTATTCAACAGGAGGTGAGATAGGAACAATGTGGAGGAGCCTCCAACAAAGAGATAAGTGGTATTGACCCATGGGATGCAGCATCCATAGTAAAAGACTATGGAGGAAAAACATATGAGAAGCAGAATATGATGATGATGATGAAAAACCATAACATTACCCCCCTTGTATAATTGAGCCCCAGGCTCAACCAACAACCCATCCCTATGAAACTGATCCCCTGGTTGGGGAGCCTGTACCAAAGATGGTGCTCTGCTGGGAGGAAGATATAATCTCAAATGGACAGTTACTAATAATGTGCCCAGGTTCAAAGCAAATTCCACAGTTCCAATGGGGGCAGAATTGATCTGTATGTCCCCAGTTGCTACAATAGCCACATTGAAAAAGCACACATTGAGTCATGAAATGGCTGGGGGTGTAGAGATGGCAGTGGCCACAGCAGTGTTGGGGGCAGTCCTGAAGATAGTGACCCAGTAGGCCACATTGAAAGCAGACAGTGGATGGGGAGGCGGGGGTAAGGCATAATGCATCAGCTCTTGGAATGACTTGAACTAGGGATAAGAGAACCAAGTTCCCATTGGGAAGGCAAATCTCATGTGGGACTGTGCAAATTGGAAAGGTGGGAGAAATGGGTGGCTTCTCTTTGGCTTCCAATTCCATAGTGGAGGATGCTGTGGAAGAGGCTACAATGGTGGGGGTATCAGGGGGGGGGGGGCAGGGAGGACAGTTGTTTGAATAGGAATTGGGTGTGAGGAGGGGGAATAGGAAGGGGGAGCAGTCTAGGTTGAGAAAGGAGAAAATTTTCTACCAATTGTACATATAGGTCTCTTTGTGGTGTAGGGAGGGAGGATAGGATTTGATGGACAGTAGGGTAAATGAGTGTGTGAGAGATTTCCCTGGCATAGGAATTGAACCCATAAAGGGATAGCATGGTGAGGGAGTGGCATGTAGCCTTGGTCAGCATGAAGTGGAGGGCAGGGTCAGGAGGGTTTAGAGATTGAGTAAGATGGAGGGCCAATGCAGTAGTGTGGTGGGTGTGGATGAGGGAGTGGGTTACTTTGTCCTCAGGGAAGATTGGGTGAGCTTCTATGGTGAGGGTGAGGGCAGGTGTTTCTAGGATGGTGGCATAAAGCAAGAGTTGCTCATGTTCAGGCAGATACATGGAGAAGGCTTATTGTGATTGCAAGAGCAATTGTGAGGACGAGTTGGAGGACGTGGAGGGGGAGGTGTTTGGAGATGAATGTGATGACATCATCGATATAGAAAAGCAAAGAGATGGGCATACACTTCTTGCTCACAAGGTGATACTCATGGAGAGACCGACATCTTATGGGCAGGAAGTTCCTATAGGGAATGAAGGCATTTATAAGTGCAGAGGATTTTAGTTGAGTGACAAAGGTTTGACTCTGGTTCCCAGGTGTCTTCCAAGCATGGGTAACCTTTCCATGAGGTTAGGAGCCATCACTTAGACTGAGGTTCCTTGTGACTGCAGATCACTTCTACTTCATATTCTTCTTCTTGGTTAACAATGTCAGGTGGCAGTCATAGGAAGGGGGTACCATAAGCTTCAGTGATGCAATAAGGGGAAAGAAGGGATGCATGGAAGGTGCCATGGATGTGCCATGTGGGGGGGAGTTGGAGTTTGTAGGATACAGGAGATAAGACTCAGGTAATTTCAAAAGGTCCATATCATTTTGGGGTGAGTTTCCAAGATGGGAGTTGGAGTCAGAGATTGGTGGCTTCAAGCCAGACTTGGTCTCTGACCTTTCATGGGAAGAAGCTGCGGAAAGATCAAGAGAATATTATCTTCTGGGCAGACTTTTGGGCAGCCAGGGCTTCTTTTCTATTTTTGTTGAGGGTGGATAGGTGGTCTTTGAGCACTGGGATGAAGGTTTTTCCTAGGGGAGGGAAGGTTCTGGGTTCATAGCCATGGAGTAGGGAGAATGGAGATTTCTGGGTTGAGGAGTGAGGGGCAGAGTTGTGATGGAATTCAGTGGACAATAGGGCTGTCAACCAGGAATGAGGATTGTTGGCACAGAAGATGTGCAGGTAAATCTTGAGTTCTTGGTTAGTTCTTTCCATCTGGCCATTAGTTTGGGGATGGTAAGTGGATAACAGGTGGATGTTGTATTTTAGTAGGTGGGTGAGTTCGAGGGTGAAGGCAGAGGCAAACTGAGGGCCTCAATCAGATATGATGGAGTCATAAAGGCTGAACCTTTTAAATATATTGTCAATAGAAAGGAGAGCTACACCAGCAGTGTTGATAGTTTTAGAGCAAGGAAGGTGAATGACCCCCTTAGTAAGGCCATGGTCGACCACAACCATGATAGAATCGAAGGAGTTGAATGGAGGGAGATCAGTGATGAGGTCTACAGAGGGTTGGCACAAGGGAATCAATGAGGATGAGGCAATGGGGAGGAGAGGGGGGCATGGAGGGTGGATGTTGACTTTGCTTTGTTAACAGGTGGGGCAACCAGAGATGAAGTGTTTGACAAAGGTGGCCAGACCAGACCACCAAAAATCGCATTCGAGGATGGATTTAGTATGAAAAATGCCTATGTGGCTGGTAAGTGGAGAGGAGTGAATGGCATACAAGAGAGGGGATCTGGCAGAGAGTGGGACATACATTTGATGGCAAAAGAAGAGGTGGCCATTTTTGAAGATCCAGTTGAAGGTGAGAGAGCAAGGAAATAGGGGGACAGAGAAGGAGATGGTGTCTAGTGTGCGAGTAACTAGGAGATCAGAGGATGTGGAGGATTTGATGAGGTTGGTGAGAGTGAGGTTGAGCATGTTGATGACAAGGGGTTCGGGAAGGATAGAGGAATTGATATTGTCAAGTGAGGTATCAACATGATCATAACAAGAGAGAGCATCCACTGGGCCCATCTTGGTGCCAGGGATGACTTTCCAGATGATGTCAAAATCTTGGAGGAAGAGGGCCCAGTGAGCCTGATGGTGAGAGAGCTTGCAGGGGTCATGTAGATATGAGAGGTTTTTGTGGTCAGTGATGATAGTAATGGGGTGAGCTGTGCACTATAGGTGATGGCACCATTCAGAAAGGGCAAGGATGACTGTGAGGAGTTCCTGATTGTAGATATTGTAGATATGCTCAGTGGGAGTAAGGGTTTTTGAGAAGTAGGTGAGGGGATGAAGGTCACTATTGGAATCAGGTTGCATGAGGATAGCACTAGTGGCTAAGAGGGAGGCATCAGTCATAAGGGAAAATGATTCAGAGGGATCGGAAAGGGCGAGAACAGGGGTGGAACAAAGTGTGGAGATGAGGGAGTGGAACATGTTTTGCTGGAGGGGGGTCCAATTCCAGGCTTTGTCTTTATGGGTGAGGAATACTAGAGGGGCAACAATATTGGAAAAATTAGGGATAAATTTCCTGTAAAAATTGGCAAATCCAATAAATGATCAGATGCCAGTGACAGTGGTGGGAGGTTTCCAGTCTTTAAGGGCTGAGAGTTTATGAGGGTCCATTTGTACTTTGCCATTTCCGATAATGAGGTCAAGATATTCCATGATTGGGGTGTTGAAGGAGTACTTGGAGAGTTTGAGAGAAAGGTTGTGTTTGTGTAAGTAAAGGAGGATGTGCTGAGTGTGTTCGTGATGGAGGGAAAGGGGGCCTTTGATACAAATGCCAAGATTGTCCATGTAGATTTTTAGCCAGCATTTGGTGATCATGTCCTCAAAGATGTGGTTCATAAATGATTGGAAGGTGGAGGGGGCATTGGAGAATCCGAAGAACATGATTGTGGGTTTGAAGAGCTCCAAGGGAGTGATGAACGTAGCCTTCCATTGGTCAGATTTGTGGATATGAATATTGTTGTAGCCCCAGTGGATGTCCATTTTGGTGAAGTAGTTAGCATCTTTTATGTCATCAAGGAGGTCAAAGATGAGGGGCAAGGGGTAGGCATTACAGACAGTATGAACATTTAGATAGTGGTAGTCTTGACATGGGCAGAGAGTGCCATCTTTTTTAGGGATAAAAAAAAAGGGGGATGCTTGGGGGGATTTGGATGGAACAATGTGACTGGTTTTAAGGTGTTTCTTGATAAAATCCTTGAGGGTTTCTTTCTCTTTGGGATTTAAGGAGTAGATCTTGGTGATTTTAGGAATGAAGGAGTCTTTGAGGTCAATTGGGGAGGAGGTTGCTTTTTGAGTGATCTCAGTGGAGATGGTTAGTTTATAGATATCTTCTTCCTTGACCTCCTTCAGGGAAGGACACTCACAAAGAGTCCTCTTGACCCTCTGGGGAGGTGAAGGAATTAGGATGGTGCAAGTTTTCCAGTTGATGTTGGGGTTCCACTTGGTAAACCAGGGCATGCCTAGGATGATTTGAGGATTTTTCTATTGTAGGACAAAGAAGGTTTTGGTGGATGAGAAAGAGCCATGAAAGATGGTGGCTGTTGTAGTCCAGCTGATGATTTCAGTGGAGTTTTGGGTTCTGTTGACATTGTAGGTAATGATTGGACTGTGAACTCTTGAGAGGTGGAAAGTTCCTTTCAGTAGGAGGTGAGGATCAATGAAGTTTCCAGTTGTGCCTGAATTGATAAGGGCAGAGGTTTTGACACTTTGTACTTTGATATTAAGACAAAGGGTTCTATTCCTTTGCATGGCTACAAGTACATGGATAGGGTCTAGGGAAGAAGATGTTGAAGCTGCTTCCCTTCTTAAAAATCCTTTGCTTTTTTGCACATTGGCAAATTGGATGGCATTTACTTCCTCTTCTCCTCTATCTTCATCATAGCACATCTTGAGGATGGAGAGGATTTTGCTCTCATCCTTTTCTGAGGTACAAAGAGAATTTATGTATTGTTGGAAAAGAGATGGCTGGGTGGGGGCTGGGAGTGGTGCAGGCAGGGATGGGGTGATGGTAGTGGTTCTGACGTTCTGAGGGTGACTGGGGGTTTTCCTGCAGTTGTGGGTGTCATGCCTGATGGTTTGACAGCAGAAGCACCGACCTTCTTTGATGCATTTAGCTCATTCAGTGGGGGTAAGTTTAGTCAGAGTGGTGGATACATCTATGTTCATGGCATTTGGGTCCTTTGAAGAGCAGTTATTGAAGAAGAAGGGGGAGGGAGTGGTCCCCATGCAGAGTGCTTGGATTCTCATTTTCTGAACATGGAAGGTTTTGGCCTTGGTTACCCAATCTGCAATGGTGGTGGGGATGGTCCCCATGGATAGGATCATGGTAGTGATCTGTTGATCCAAGCCGAGGGTAAAGTGGTCAATGAGGGTGGTTTCATTAGTGATGTCAGATTTTCCAGCCAGGTTCTGGAAATCAGTGATATACTGTTGAAAACTGTCACTAGAGCAAGAGATTTTCTGGCACAGTTTGGCTAGTTCTAGACAGGCAGTAGCTTTTACATTGTAGGGGAAGAAGGTCATTTCGAAGTCCTTGACAAAGTCACTAAAGGACTTTCTGGTGATGATGGTGAGATCGGCCATCTTATCATACCACACTTTGGCAAAGGATACTCCTCAACCAGCAGGCATCTTGTTGAGCATGGTCATGATCTTTTCAGAGTCTCCCAGATAGAGGTTCAGATTGATCTGAAAGTAGGCATTCATAGCCTTCATCCATCAGGAGGCTTTAGCGGGGCTTCCAGAGAAGTTGGTGGGGAGGGTGGCTTTGAGTTCAGAGGGCATGATGGGTGAGGATGGGCAAGAGATGTTGATTGGACTTGGGAGCAATGGAGGGGGTGGGCTGGATTGAGAGAGGTTGCTTGGTCATTGGATTTTGGTTTGGGGCACAATGAATGAGTCAAGGAGTGGAGTTCTGCTGGATCCAGCAATCCACCTGGAGGGTAGATGGTACTGGGAGAGGTCTGGAAGTTCAGAGTTGCTGTCTCCTGGAGCTTTGTATGACGTGATGGGAGGGTGATGGGTCCTTCACCTAGAGAGGTGGGACCAAGGAGATTCTTGATCTTTTGTTACACAAAGTGTATTGGAAAGACTAGGGATTGATGGAGGATAGCTGTCAGGCAATACTCATGGAGAGACCGATGTTTGACAGTTAGTCCTGGGCTGACTGGGGCTCAAGGGTTGTCTTAGAATCACTAAGGCAAGCTGGGAGTGCTGACAACCTTAGAGTCACTAAGATGTCTTGGAGAGCAGCAGATGATAATTGAAGATATGCTTATATTGTGTAGATCAAGAATAGGGAAATTACATGAGTGTGATGATTGATATTTATAAGTAGAAACTCCCCACACAGATCATGGAAGACTATGGAAGAAAAAGGGAATGACTAGATATAAGAGAACATAGTTAGGAGATGAGTCCATGGAGATGGATACCGAATAGTCAGTATTCAATGGGAAGTGAGATAGGAACAATGTGGAGGGGCCTCCAATGAAGAGATAAGCAGTATTGGCCTGTGGGATGTGGTGTCCATAGTAAGAGACTATGGAGGAAAAACGTATGAGAAGCAGAATATGATGATGATGAAGAAAAACCATAACAAAGTCCTCTGAACCTGACATTGCATTACCCTCCAACAAGGAGCAACAACAGACCCGATCCTTAGCCCATGAACTCTCACACATTGTAAAACTCCCCAGAACTCCCACTCCCCCCTTCCTCATGCCCATAGCCATCCAACCTCCCATTTTCCCACAACCTGCAACTCTGCAGAACTCCCCAAACCCTAGACCCATGGTACTACCTCCATTCCCTAGACCCCCATCCCTGATGTCCAAACCCTCAGAACTCCATCTTAGCACCCCAGAGAACTTTGATGGATTCATAGCAAAGGCCCAACCCTGGCTCCAGACTGTTGCACTCTACTTAGCCACCAATGAGATGATCTATGACACCAAACCCCAACAGATTGCCTTCACTCTTTCTTTTATGAAGAAAGAGACTGCCTTCTCCTGGGCAGATACCTTCTGTTACCGTTTTTCTCCTTTATCATTGTCTTCTCCTAGTAACTTCCTTTTCTCCTTGGACTAATTGGAGACGTCAACCATCTAGATATTTATCCAATGCATATCTCATTCTAGTTAGTTCCTCTGCTATTGCTATCTCTCGTCTTCACATAGCCAATCATGGCTATGTTATGACTATCTCCTCGGACTAACACCTCCCTGCTAATTCTCTCACATCAGCTAGTGTTCCCTTACATTCCATTAGGTTTCTTATTGCTTAGTCACTGTTTTTCCTCATCCTTCTCTCCATTTCCATGGTCTGTGTGTTGGTCCAGTACCTACAAAATCTAGTAACTCTCTATGTTATAACTCATACTTGATCTGTACAATATAAGTGTATATCTTGCATCATCCCTAGTCATCCTTAGTCTCTCAATCCAAGTCTTCATAATCTTCCATTTGAGAAGTTGGTCTCTTCATGAGTATTGCCTCAAACCAAACGATTCTCTTGAGACCTCCATTGGTATGCTTTGCATAACAAAAGATCAAGTATCTCCTTGGTCCCACCTGTCTAGGTAAAGGATCCACCACACTTCACTACGTCTTACCGAGTCCCAGAGGAAGAAGATTCTGATCTTCCTAACCTTATCCAGTATCAACTCCCATGACAAATTGCTGGATCTAGCAGAACACCTCTACTAGACTCATCCCCTACTGGGAGAACCCCCCTGCGTCCCTCACCAGCACCACCAAGCCAACCCCCTCATCAATCCAGCCCACTCCCGTGCCCACTCAGTCCACCCCCACGCCCACTCAGTCCACCCCCACGCCCACTCAGCCCACCCCCTCATCAACCCAAGCCACCCCGAACCCCTAGCCCCATCAACTGGTCTCAATCATCCTCGCCCATCATGCCCTCAGAACTCAAAGCCGCCCTCCCTGCAGACTTCACTGGTCTCCCCTCTGATGCTTCACACTGGATAAAGGCCATGAAAGCCTACTTCCAGATTAACCAAGCCCTTTACCCTGGGGACTTGGAATGGATCATAACTGCTCTAAACAAGATGCCCACTGGCTGAGAAGCCTCCTTCACAGAATCCTGGTATGACAAGATGGCCGACCTTACCATTACCACTGGCAAGACCTTTGCCAACTTCATCAAAGACTTCGAAACCACATTTTTCCTTTTGACATACAAGCCTCCACTCATATCGAACTTGCCAAACTCTGTCAGAAAACCTCCCACTCTGGCGATGGATTCCAACAGTTCATCACTGACTTTCAAAACCTTGCAGGAAAATCTGGGATCTCCGATGAAACCACCCTCATCGACCATTTCACCCTTGCACTCGACCACCAGCTTACCACCATAATCTTGTCTATGGGGACAGTCCCTACCACCATCGTAGATTGGGTGACAAAGGTGAAAGCCTTCCATGCTCAAAAGATGAGGATCCAAGCACTTCATACCAGCACCAACCCCACTCCCTTTTCCTTCAACCATTGCACCCCACGAGACCCTAACGCCATGGACATCGACACAACCACTACCTTGGCTAAGCTCACACCTACTGAGTGAGCCAAGTGCATCAAAGAAGGAAGATGTTTCCATTGCCGAACCATTGGTCATGATGCTCGAAACTGTAGGAAAACTAACAATCCTACTGCTACTACCCCTCGTACTTTCCAAGTCCGTGCCACCACCACTGCCCCCTCCATTACCACTCCTCACCCCCTTCCTCCCCTTTCTAAACTGAGCTTCCCTTTGGAACTCTATGTCAACTTCCTTCGTACTGGGGGAAAAGATGAAAAGGAAATTCTCTCAGTCCTCAAAATGTGTTATGAAGAGGATCCCAAAGAAAACCCAGAAGAGGCAGTTAACAGAGTAATGATCGCCAAAATCCAAGAAATAAAGAATTTTTAAACAGAGAAGTAGCTTCGACATCTGCTTCTTCTTCCAATGTACTAGTAGCTTTACCAAACAATAGAACGCTACATCTCAAAGTCACTGTACAACAAACTGTTGACACCACTGCCTTGATAGATTCTAGAGCAACCGGAAATTTCATTGACCCCCGACTCCTTCCCAAAGGAAAATTCTTACTCTGATGACTTCGCTCACCAATCCTCGCATTTAACATGGACGGTTCTGAAAATCATTCTGGACAAATTAACTGGGTCGTGAATGCACTCATCACTTGTAACTCACTTTCCTTCCCCACCAGACTCTTCATCCTTCAACAGAAACAGCCTCAAATCATCCTCAGTACCCCCTGATTAACCACATGGAACCCTGTCATCAACTGGCAAACTCGTACTCTCACCTTCCCTTCCAGACAGCCTGAGAGGGTCGAGAGGTCTCTTCATGAGGATCCTCCCCTGAATGGCTTCCTCAAAGAGTCGGTGAACAAAACCACCATCTCCACTAAACTTGCCATTGCCACTGAGAAAAAAGATGTACCCATCCCAACCTTCTGCACTGATTTTGAAGATGTCTTCGCAGAATCTACCCACAATCAACTCCCCCCTCATCACCCATTTGACCATACTATCGACCTCAAAGACACCTTCATTCCTAAGATTGCCAAAATCTACTCCCTAAATCCTGCCAAAAAGATTGCTCTCCAAACCTTGATTGATGAACACCTCAAAACTGGTCGCATTGTTCCATCAAAATCCCCCCAAGCCTCTCCATTCTTCTTCGTTCCTAAGAAAGATGAATCCCTCTGCCCTTGCTAGGATTACTGCTACCTCAATAGCCACACCATCTGCAATGCTTACCCATTACCCCTTATATCTGACCTCATTGATGAAATGAAGGACACAGACTACTTCACCAAGATGAACATTCGCTGGGGTTACAACAACATTCGTCTCCAGGAAACTGATCAATGGAAAGCTGCCTTCATCACCCCCTTAGGACTATTTGAACCAACCTGTATGTTCTTCAGCTTCTCCAATGCGCCATTCACTTTCCAAACATTCATGAACCATATCTTTGCAGACATGATCGCCAAATGATGGCTCAAAATTTACATGGACGACCTAGGACTTCATACCAAAGGAACTCTCACCCTCCATCATGAACAAACCCGATGAGCTCTTCAATGACTATGAGAAAATAATGTATCTCTAAAGATCACCAAATGCTTCTTCAACATGCCAACTATGGAGTACCTCGGTCTCATCATTGGTTGTGGAGAACTCCACATGGATCCTCTCAAACTCATTGCCATCTGCAACTGGAAACCCCCCACATCCGTCAAGGGCATCCGTTCCTTCATCAGCTTCACCAACTTTTACTGAAAGTTCATCCCAAACTTCTCCAACATCGTCACCCCTCTCACCCTCCTGACACAAAAAGACCAACCATGGCTTTGGTCCCCCCTTCAACAACACGCCTTCTCCACTCTCATCTCCTCCTTCTGTTCTGCCCCTATCCTCTCTCTCCCTGACCTTGCTAAACCATTCTCTGTCATGACTGACGCCTCCCTCTTAGCTGCCAGCGCTGTCCTCATGCAAGCCGATGTCAATGGCAATCTCCAATCTATCGCCTACTTTTCCAAAACCTTTGCCCCTGCAGAATGCAACTATGATATCTACAACCATGAACTCCTTGCAGTCATCCTTGCTTTAACAGAATGGCATTGTTATCTTCAAGGCTCCTTCCTCCCCGTTACCATTATTACTGACCACAAAAACCTCTCCTACATCCATGACTCCCATAAACTCTCTCGTCAACAGGCATGATGGGCACTCTTCCTCCAGGATTTCAATATCCTATGGAAAGTCTCCCCTGGATCCAAAATGGGCCCCACTGATGCATTCTCTCATCGCGACCCCATCGACATTTCCTTTGACAACCAGAACTCCTCCATCCTTCCTGACCCTGTCATCATCAATGCCCTGGATCTCTCTTTAGCTGCTCACATCAAATCATCCTCCACCAATGACCCTCTTGTCCTCGATGCCCTCGCTGCACTTTCCTCAGGCTCTCCTTTGCTCCCTCGCACCTCCCTCTCCAACTGGTCTTTTGACAATGGCCACCTCTTCTATCAAAATCACATGTATGTACCACCCACCACATGATCCTCACTCCTTCACTCCCTCCACTCGGCACCCCCCTCTGAACATATGGGCGCCTTCCGCACCCAGGCTCTGCTCGAACGTGACTTTTGGTGGCCGGGACTTTCCACCTTCATCTGCCACTTTGTTCGTGGATGCCCTACATGCCAACAATCCAAGCCCAACACCCATCCCACACAACCGCCTCTCTCTCCAATCACCTCCTCATCCCCCCTTCCCTTCTGCCAACTCTCCATAGACCTCATCACCAATCTCCCTCTCTCCAATGGTCATGACTCTATCATGGTCGTGGTTGACCATGGCCTTAGTAAGGGGGTGATTTTCATCCCTTGCTCTAAAACTATTGATGCCGCCAGAGTGGCTCTACTATTCTATGAAAATGTCTTCAAAAGATTCAGCCTCTACAACTCTGTTGTCTCTGACAGAGGTCTCCAGTTTGCCTCCGCCTTTGCTCTTGAACTCGCCTGTCTACTCAAATATGATGTCCACCTATCTTCAGCCTACCACCCCCAAATGGACAGCCAAACAGAGTGAACCAATCAAGAGTTAGAAATATTCCTAAGAATCTTTTGCGCCAATAATTTCAATTCCTGGTCCTCCCTACTTCCAGCAGCTGAATTCCACCACAATTCTGCCCCTCATTCCTCTACAAAGAAATCCCTGTTCTCCCTACTTTATGGATACAAACCCCGATCATTCCCCCCTTTTGGAAAGATCTTCATTCCCACTCTTGAAGAATGACTCTCCACGCTAGACTCCGCCCAAAAAGAAGCCCTGGCCACCCACAAAATCACCAGAAAGCTCATGATATCCTGCTCCTAGAGAAAGTTCAACCCTTGGAAAGTTGGAGATAAGGTCTGGCTCAAGACCACAAACCTCCAATTACAATATCCTTCTAAGAAGCTCTCTCCTAAGCGACTTGGACCATTTAAAATTACCCAAGTCTTATCTCCCTTATCATATCAACTCCGCCTCCCTCATTTCTGGAGAATCCACAACATCTTCCATGCTTCCCTCCTATCACCCTATCACACAACAGCCACCTTTGGCCCCAGCTTCACATCTCCACCACCTGACCTTATCAATAGAGAAGAAGAATATGAAGTTGCTGCTATTTTAGCACACAAAGGCCCCACCCGTCAGTGAAAATACCTCATGGCATGGAAAGGATACCCATCTTCCAAAAACACCTGGGAACTGGAAACTAATCTCCGACATTCATCCTGCCTCCTCTCTGCTTATAAATGACTTCATAATCTCTAGGTCTGTGCTGGTAATTGATGGTCTCTCTGTGAGTATCTCTTACCTGCACAAATCTCCCCATCTCTCTCTACCACCTACTATGTCTTTCTTAACCTCCACCATTGCCTCTTTATTCCTTGCTGGCCGCATCTCCCCCCTTCACACTCAAAATGTCTACCCCGCTTACCTCCCTGAGTACACTGTCCTTGAACTCTATGCAGATGTCCTTGATACCCCCATCCTAGTCCTCATTATTGAACAAGACCCCATGTTCAATGATGACTATCCCACACAGGACCTTATCAGAGCCTCTCATGGGACCTTGTGCCTTGCCAGGATGATCTGGGCTAGCCCCTCACCCGACCAAGCCACCTACTTTGCCCTCACCAACATTTCACGAAACATTCTTCTAGCATTATTCCACCACGGTTTCCATACTTACATCAAATCCATTCCTCCTCTTTCCATTTATCCAATCTTCTGTAGAATCTATATGTCTCTCCCACAGGACCAACGTGACCATTATGCTCAATCCATAGATAATTTCTTACTCAATCATCTCCGCTCCATTGTTCTCCTGGTGCCTCCCCCTTGTTCTCCGTCACTCTCATCTTGTATTTCCTCCCCTCCTTCCACTGATACCCCAACTGCTGTCACCTCTGATGAGTCTGACTCCGAGTACACCTCTGACGAATTCATCGCAAATGCTCCACTTACCCCCACTATCTTCCCCACACCCTCTGGTAACATCCTGTCCTCCCCCACCCACATTCTCCCTCACCACAACCTACTCCATCTATCCTTAGCATCAAACACCACCTGGTGCTTTCACTGTTCTGGCTTGGGTCACTATCAGCAGGACTGCCCCACATACCGATGCCCCAATGGTCACACAATCCAACCAGGCCACCTTGCCTGTGAATGTCTTACTACTTTCTGTGACTACTGCAATCACTGGGGATATAGCGATTGATTCTGCCCCACTTGGGTGTGTGGAACTTCCTCTCAACCTGGGCACATTTTCAGTGACTGTACATTTGAGCATGCTTCCCCTTCTCAGCAGATGGTAATCTACAGTCCCTCCCCCTCATCCTCTACCTGACTCTTGGGGACGACAGGGATTGGTTATTGAGCCTGGAGCTTGATTGTATGCAGCCGCCGGCATTATAGAGCATTCATACGGCCGTCGCAAGTGTGGGAAGCTGCCGTA
>JBBPLO010000569.1:0-10432 GCA_038089835.1 Retiboletus flavoniger | reverse complement strand
CGGGAAACTTGAATCGGGCATTCGCTTGGGTGACTATATCACCAGTTATGGCAACAGACCAAACGACTTTGAAAGTGCCAGTACATGTCAGTCTGATTTTGATCATCGTCTTCTTGGCAGTGATGACGTATGCCCTGCCATCCACAGACCTCAGGAAAAAATTTGCTGGGTTAATGAAGGAGCATGCGGCTGATAGACCGTTCTATTGTCATTTTACCTCTGTCACGGTCCGTCACGTCTATCTGGCTTGGGCAAGGTTTTGATTTAATTCGGTCTCTTTCAGGACACGCGATCAACTTCGTTGATATTACAGAATGGTAAGTATAGCTTATGGCGCGTTTCTTGGGTATAGATCCTGGAATCTGACTATATCCACGTTAGTACAAGATACTATCTTACGAGATAACCTCAAGAGGAGCGCCCTGGTCGGGTAACGGGCAATGCCAATCACCGTGCTTATTTCTGACTCGGTGCGCTGGGTACGCATCAACATCCAGACCATTCGCCACACTTGGAATCCATCTACACGCCCTCACGCTGCTGTACAATACACCATTCCGAAGCCAATGACCCATACCCTCCTTTCTCTTTTCCCATACGCTACACAGGATCCTTAGTCGCTCGATACCTTGTCGTTTGTTACATCTGTTGTCGTTGAGTGCCCTTGAAAATAATGAGACACATGGGTTATTTAGGTCGGGGCTCCAGTTTCCGTGTAACCACTTGGTTCCCGAATCGTTGATCCCCGGTTTCAATACATGCATCTAGCCGCATCGGCTAGCGGGTGAGTTGTTTCATCCAGAAAACCATGTGGAACTGCAGGAGGACATGGGAGCGTGAAGCCTGTACATTGGTGATGTTACCCGTCACGGTCCGGTGTGGTCGCTGGCTGGGACGAGCTGGATTCAGACGGCCGCCACCTGGAACGAAACAAAGCATGGGATGGCTGAATGGCAAGAATGGCGACGTCAATGAAAGATGGGTTCTATGATGTATGATGCATGATGTATCATGTCACCGTCGGTAGGAGCGGCGTCGATAACGCGGTCCATGCTGGCTGTGTTTTCTGGGCGTTGCTGTGTGGAGCTGGCTAGGGTCAGAGAGGCCCAGGCCGAACCTGTGAGCGTTCCAAGGAGAAAAAGGAGATAATATGCAAGGTTCCTTTGATTGGTATCATACACTGGGCTCTTAAAAGACGATTATACATGCGAATCAGCGTGATAACTTAAAAACGTGAATTTCGTTGATGAACATAAGACGGCATATCATTTGGGCTGGTCCTCTAATCGCCTCTAAACCATGCCCGTCACGGTGTGCGTGCGTATCGTTCCTCGGTCGGTCACGACGAGGGGGAGAAGCGTCCAAGTTGGTTAAGGGTGCCCAATATGACTGTGGTCGGACGCGTTGGGGATCACGTCCCAACTGGCGCCAAGGCTGCTCTGAGCGTCGCTCCAGGAGTCGGTACTGGAGGACGACGGGCTGCTGCTTCGAGACCTCGTCCCCAAACTTGCCGGCCCGACGTGAGGATGTGGGTCGTGGGGCGTCGTGATTTGGATAGGCAAATTCGTGGGAGTGGGGTCTCCTCTCTGTAGCCAATTGTCTTCGTCCTCGGAGTCGGCCCAAGAGTTATGGGGGGAAGACGGCACAGGAGAAGGTGAGGAAGAGAATGGTGGCGTAGAACTGGGGGATGGAATCGTCAGTGGCGATTGCGGACTCCCCTCGGATAGCCTGGTCGAGGGGATAGATGGCAGAGCGAGCGTAGGGCCCCGTTGCGACGGCTGCAGGAGGGAGTTCCCCGTCTCTTGCCTGTGCCGCCTCGCCGCGAAGCTCGTCTCGACGACTTGTTCCCACCCTTGGTCGACCTCGTGGGCACTAAGCGCGTCTGCCATGTCCGCGTCCTCCTCCGACTCGTCCCAGGTCACGACGAGGTTGGGCCTCGGCGACGGCGGCAACGAACCGCTGAGCGATGGCTCGCCGACCGAGGACGCGGCGTCGTCTGTTAGGTAAGCCAGGTCCTGCTCTGCGCTCCTCGCGTGTTCCCTCAACGTTTCCATGCTCGACGACCTCCTCACCCGCCCATGCTTCTCCTCCCACTGGACCAACTCTTCCCGCTCCCTCGAATGCCTCGCAAACATCTCGTCCCAAACTGAGACGACCGGCCGATCCAGAACGCGACCGTTCCGCGCCAGCGCTGATCGCAGCATCCACTCCGTGTCCAGCATGGCCAGGTACGTCACGTCCTTCCACACCCCTGCCATGCCCTCGCCCTCGGGCTGGTAGACCGCCCTCCGCTTCATCCCTTCGTGCGCAAAGCCTGACCCGATGAACAGTCGTAGGGCCTTGTCTTTGAAGGGCGTGTCGAGGACCGCCGCTTGCACACGATGGAACTTGAGCTCTTCGAACGCCCATCGGAGCACGAGTTGTACAGCCTCGCGAGCATAGCCACGGCCTTGCATGCCACTTCTGATGATGACGCCGATGTTGGTTTCGCCCGCTGGGATATTGGCGGGGCTGGCGTGCATGTAGATCAGTCCGGCGCTGCGGGGTTCGGGAGGGGGCGGTGGGGCGGATACCCTGGGCTGGGGAGAGCCATGCGTGTGCCCGTCTAGAGGGGGGGCATCCCAGAGCAAATCGTGGTCGTCCATGTCGGGGGCGTCTTGTACGTTGATCACGATCTGGGCGCAGAGCAGACATTCGTCTGCAAAGGAGAAGAGCTCTGGGGAAGACGCTTGGCCAGGCTCGACGGCGGTCCTCCTAAACGCCTGCCAGAGCTCCTCTTCGATCCCCCCGTACCCAAACTCTACTTGCAAGGAGATCTTGTCTGATCGTAAATTCACGTTCATGAGTCCGTCGGTCTGTTTCGATCTCGTCGAGGACGTCTAGAAACGGGGTGGGGACGGATGGGAAGGTCGAGCGTTTGTGCTGCGGCTGTAGAGATGCCTTTGTAGGAGTATATGTACTTCCTGTGTTCCTGAGCGCTTCCACACGCGCGAGAATAGTAGGGAATCTGGATCGAGACGCATCACGATCACACTGGCAATGCACTGCCTATGTGCTGAACGTTATGAGACAGCGTTCGATCTCATGATTTCATTGTGCGCGAGAAAAGAGGTGGGCAAATGGCCTGGATTGGTGGTGGTCTGGGACTTCGGGAGGAACAGGTGGGTCTCAGACTGAGATGTGAAGCCCTATTTCTCATGCACTGTTTTTTTGGCGGTCCACACCGCATCATGCACTATGAACACGTGACCGTTGGCAGTTCTACTGCACCGAACACGAGGCTGGATGTCTCCCAGGTTGGAGCTGGGTTCGAAACACGGTGGGGGTGCGCGACTGCCACGTTGGAAATGGCTTGTTCTGTACATGGTGCAACCAGTGTTTCACCGTCCCAGTCTGACGCTCAACTACGAGTCTGCCGAGCAGAGTCGGTTTCAGCAAGTGTTTGGCGTCCGTGCTACAGCCTTGTGCAACACGTTCTGCGGAACTTTGTACGTACAATTCGGAACGCCAGGACAGGCCGAGAGCTTCGATCAACTCTAAACAACAAGCTTTGACCCGACAGGGAGCCAGGGGCGTATGATATACGTTCAAACTCGGAGCCCACGTCCATTCTCCTAAAACAGGCTACCTTTTCTACACGCCACGGCCAATTCGAGCGGCTCTTTGGACACCCGGGGCGTTCTTCCATGCCTCATCGCAAGATCTAGACTCTGAACACATGTCGTCGTATGTAAACATTGACGGTGATTAACGCGATCGTGGTATTCATACACAGGATGGCGGAACACGAGGTGCAGCGTGTTCATGTGCGGAACGATATGAAACTTAATTACGGTAAGGGACGATCTCCCCCTATAATGTGGCGGTTCCGATATATCCAGTTTTGGGACGGACGAGTCAATGTGTGCTCTCGTGGAATTCGGGGGAGCGAGGACACCGAACTCTCCAGTAAAGTCATGGTATATGTTCCCCGACGGCACACAAGGCTGGTGCTGTGAGTGCGCTGGTACGAGCGGTCCACCATGGCAGCAGACTAGTCGGTGAATCACCTGGACGTTCATGATGGAGTGTTAGGCACGGCAAAAATCGTGATGATCTCGCAGATAGGCAGGCGATGTCGAGAGTGTACATGTCCTCTCAGAGCTAATCCACCTACAGCAGCTTACCTCCAGAAACAAACGTGGTTGCTACGAGTGTTTGGACTGGGAGTTGTTGCCCAGATGTACGTGTAGCATATCCGATAACATACTAATACAATCTGGGCACTGAGATATGGAGAGCAAGACAAGGGGTGCACTTATTGTGGTGTTGCAAGAAAGCGGTTACGGCCCGCCTGACGATCATGACGGTCAGAGAGACGACGAAGGTCGTTCGAAGTTCATGTCCATGAGATTAAGACGTATACGTGGCGTGAAACGGGAGAGCTGTTCGATTTCGTATCCAATCTGAGCATCGATGTCGTGATAGGGGCTACCACTGAACTCTAAATGTCGCAAGGAGCAAGAGGAATGGGATAGCATCAGGCGCACGGACTCCATGTGAGATGCGTCCCAGTCCCCGGTGACGATCATGATCCGTAAGGATGGAAGGGTCAACATATTTGTAACGCAAGGTAGGGCCATCATGAGGGGTACCGCAAATTCTTCCAATGTTTGGTGGACAATGGGATGGGTGCCCGGGTCGTCGCCCCAGCAGGTCCGCAGTTGGAAAGACAGGAGTTTAGGGAAATACGCCAAGATGGACAACACGTCCCGAGGAGTGTCGCAACACAAGAGTGAAAGGTGTTGTAGTCCTTGGGCTACCCCCCCAGGCAAGAGCCATCTACTATCAAAAGTCGTCACGGAGAGAGACAAAAGTCTGGGGGCAAGGCAGAGAACATCCGTGGAACGAAAGTAGACCAAGTCTCGACTCGAGAACGTCCTCAGCATTGGCATGTGGACTCTTCGTCCAAGGAGATATTTGGCTATGGAAGGTGAGGCGATTAACGTAGACCAATGGTGAGCATGCGAAATGAAGACAGGGAGGATGTAGTCCCAGAGTGAGCCTGGAGCCGGAGGTGACGTAGCGGAGAATCGACGCTCTGGGGTATGGAGAACGATGTTCAAAGGCTGGATTTTTGCATTGCGAAGCCAGGTTTCTAGCACAGCTCGCAGCAGTTCACCCTTTCCCCTATAATGGGTGTAGTGGGGAATGCATAACCGAAGGGAACACCAGAGTTCGGAAGTGGATATGGAAACATCTCTCCAAAGCGTACAAACTCGTGTTAGCAGAAGCGGAGGTTGAGTAAGATCTGGCTCAGGAAAAGGAACGTTCATATCTGTGTTGTTGATTCCGTGGAAACCCAACTGCGGTACGGACGGGGTGGAATGAACGAAAATGTGTTGTAGAGTCTCATCTGGCAGGCGTGCGATCGGCGAGACCCGATTTCCTGGCTTGTGATCTGATTGCGGGTACTTGGAGGGGTGAAAGAATGCCCGTGCATCTTCAGAAATAGTAATCGGGGTCATGTGCGCCTGTCAATATTGTGCCAAACGTCGATGTCAGTATCTTATCAGTGGAGGCTAGAATAGCTTACGAGCGGCCTATGATGGGTCCGAGTCTTCCCGTGGCCGATGATATCGCGTGGAGAACCGTATAATAGATAATCCAAGTCAAGGCTACAGCGTACCACCAACGTGGCTTATAACGAACCAACCAAAACGACTCGGAATATCCAGCGCTAGGTCTTCGCCAAGTTCCAGTGTTACATAATAACCTGCAGTATAGCACGTGATCTTGTGATTGTACATTGTACTTGCAGTACTCCGAACTCGGCTGCTCGATGGTGAGTCTGAGTGCATCGCGCAACTCTGTTGTGAGCGCGTTACATATCAGACCTGTTCGTCGAAAACTTTGCTCTGCGTCGACACCCTCAAAACTCGACTCGAAAGCCTTCTCAAAGACTCTACTTCTCCCGAAGACGTCTTTCCCCCTCTGGGCTGACCCAGCAAAGTCGGAGCAATTGTTTAGAAGAAAAACATGCGACGAGCTTTATCAATGGCAGGTTCGTTGCGCCCATACTACGCGTCCCCTACGTCTTATTTTAACACGTGGGTGTTTCCCAGTCGCAGAATGCCAAAGGTTCATGGTTCGTGATGCACGATGGGCCACCTTATGCAAACGGACATCTCCACATAGGTGTGACCTACTTATTGTCCAATACCCCATCGTTGACACTAACTGGCCAGGTCACGCCCTGAACAAGATCCTGAAAGACATCATTAATCGTTTTTATGTCTCTGTTGGCGATCGCGTCCAGTGGGTGGAAACGTGTGCCTCGTATTTCTCAAGGAAACTAACGCGAATCAACGCGAACAGTTATTTTCCTGGCTGGGACTGTCATGGGTTACCCATAGAGAACAAAGCCCTTCAAGATTTGAAGGTGAGCCGTGTTCCTGAGGCTCCCAAACAGTTGCCGAAAGCCATAACCATTTCTTTGCTTTGCACAGCAAGACCCTCATTCACTCCCGGCGTCTACCATTCGTAGTGCAGCGAGGAAGACTGCTGAACGGGAGATGAAAACTCAACAAGAAGAATTCGAAAAGTTTGGTATCATGGCAGATTGGAGCAATGAATCAACTTATCGTACACTTGGTACCAACTTCCATAGGATCATTGAGCTGTTTGTCACTGAGTGTTTTCTAGACCACCAGTACGAGATGCGACAGCTTCGTATCTTTCAACAAATGGTATCCAAAGGTTCGTCTCTTTGTTGTATAATAATGCCGACTTGCTGAGGAACATTGCTTTCCAGGTCTTATTTACAGAGACTACCGACCCGTTTACTTTTCGCCCTCCTCACGCTCCGCGCTGGCGGAAGCTGAGCTTGTATACAAGGATGACCATATCTCACACTCCGTATATGTAGCATTTACACTTGCCTCTACACGTTCCGATATACTTGAAGGTACTGCATTGAACAAGATAATCCAAACAATCGGGGAAGAAACCATCCGCCTGCTGGTCTGGACAACTACACCTTGGACCCTCAGTGCTAATATGGTATGCCGTGGTATTGTGATCCGATATGCTTTGTTATGACTTAGTTTCCTGAAACTGTCAGGGTATTGCAGTTCACCCGGATCTCGTTTATACCGTTGTGCGGAGTCGACGACAGTCTGGACTTCTTGTCGTTGCCAAGGATCGGATCTCGGCACTCGAGCATATACTTGGCCCAATTGAAGAGATTGAAGTGATGGCGGAACTGCCAGGGTCGGAACTTGTCGGTCTGGGCTACCGAGACATTTTCGTCACTCTTACGCGCGGGGAAGCTTCATCCAGCTCTCCAAATCTAAGCGTCCTTCCGGCGACCCACGTTACTTCTGATTCTGGAACTGGACTGGTGCACTGTGCGCCCGCACATGGTGCTGAAGACTACCGTACGTTCCGTTTGCAGGGCCTCCTTAGCTCGGGAATGTTGTGTCATGTGGACGGTGAGGGTAAATTCTCGCAATGTGTGATGGATGTCGTCCCTCCGGAGTTGGGAGGGGAAGCACTTGTAGGCTTGGAAGTGCTGAAAGGAGGATCTAAAGCCATCGTGAAGATATTAGAAGGTTGCGGAGCGCTCTTGGCCGTTGAGAGGATCAAACATAGATACCCCTATGACTGGAAAACGGACGAACCGGTCATCGTAACGTGAAGTTCCCATGAAGCCAATCGCACAAGACCCGAGTGCTGACGATTTGTGTGATTCTTACAGAGCGACGTCGCAATGGTTCGCGAATTTGGATAATATCAAAGAAGATGCGTTGACTGCGCTCGAAGACGTGGCATTCTTCCCTCCTGCTTGTATGTGGTTCTGGCAGACCCCCACAGATGGCTATTGACACTACTCTTCAGCCCGCAATCGTCTTACAACGTTTGTTCGGTCCCGCTCGGAATGGTGCATCTCACGCCAGCGTGTCTGGGGTGTTCCGATACCATCACTGCATCACGTTCCCAGTGGCACTGCTGTCCTCACCCCTTCTTCCCTATCTCACATCTTATGTGTGCTGGATGAAAAGGGTGTTAGCTATTGGTGGGATGGACCCATCAACGACTTTCTCGCTCCAGAACTCGCTGCCGAATATGGTGAGGCTGGATGGAAGAAGGGTGCAGATACGATGGACGTGTGGTTCGACAGCGGAACGAGCTGGTCCATGCTGGTCAAGACAGAAGGAAGGAAGCATCATGCGGACATTTGCATTGAGGGGTCAGATCAACATCGGGGATGGTTCCAGAGTCAGCTACTGACTGCAATCGGTACTGCCGACGATAACATGACGCCGGCGAGCCCGTATGGGACGTTGATCACACACGGCATGGTGCTTGACGAGGCTGGGAAGAAGATGAGCAAGTCAGTCGGCAACGTTGTTAGTCCGCTAACGGTCATCAACGGTGGTGCTGTAGGTCTCACGTCACTGGAGACCATTTTCCCATTAGGTTGACGGCGTTTAGGACAAAAAGAAAGAACCGGCTTACGGGGCAGACGTTCTTCGGCTGTGGGCAGCGACCGTCGAGTATTGGCGTGATATGTCTATTGGCCCTACCGTGCTTGCACAGACAGCAGAATCTATGAGAAAAATACGAAATTCCACCAGATTCCTGCTCGGGAACATCGGTTCCACTGCTTCGCAAGATAGCGAAAATCACTCCAGCGTGGAGAAGAAGGACCTGGATTTGGTTCGTGTTTCCATGTACAATGATGCATAAGCAACTTACCATGAAGTAGGCGGAGCGGTATGTCATGAATGAATTGTTCAAGCTCGAGAGGATAGCCCTTGAAGGCTATGCGACGTATAACTTCCCTCGAGGTATGTCATGCATGCTCAGTTACCGCAGTGCTGACGTTGCATTCAAGTTATGGTTGCCTTGACTAATTTTGCCAACATCACGCTTTCGTCTCTATACTTTGATATTACAAAGGACGTCTTGTATGCCAATGATGTCCGCAGTATTGAGCGTAGAATGGTCGTTGATACGCTCAAGTGGGTGAGTGTCAACCATAATGGGAATCCGGAAAGGTGTTTTATGTTCACATTAGATATTACAAAGTATGACATCAGTGCTGGCTCCAGTACTTCCCTATCTCGCGGAAGAGATACATGCACACCGTGGAACCGAACCTTCCGGACACTCTTTCTTCACGAACAAGTGGAAACCACTAGTATGTGCGAACGTTACACGCGATGTTGATCCACAGGTGACATGTGCTTGGTCCCGCAACTAGAGTACCGAATGGGAGGATCCAGAGGCAGAAAAAGATATGGGCAACCTGTTGACAGTGCGGAGTGCCGTGCTATCGCTGTTGGAAAAGGCTCGGGGAGATAAGTATGCGCTTACACATGCGATGTATGGCTCACGCTAACACTTCTCTCAGGAACCTGAAGAGTGCTTTAGAGGCACAAGTGGTAATCACCTTGCCACCTGATGCAAGAGGACTGGAGCTTGTGGAGTTGCTAAGGCGTGAAGGTAAGCATGACAGCCACCACAGAGAGCTGATATGCTGAATCAAGAACACAATTAGTAAAATTTCTAAAGACCCTCTTCATTGTCTCCGAGGTGACGTTGACGGAAAAGGTCGATTCGACATCGAATTCCCCGGCGTGGGGGTATAGTGGTTCACTAAGTATTCCAGGTATGTCAAACCGTCGTCGTGTATTACCAGGAATGAAATAGTTCGATAGGCTCAGACGCTGAAGTGGGTCTCCATATCCAACCTGCCTCGCTGCATAAATGTCCCCGCTGCTGGACGTTCACACGCCACAAGGAGGATGATCTCTGCTTGAGGTGCGCGGACGTTGTGAGGAAGCTTTGATTAGTGCACGAAAGTGACAGATTGGAAGGATACGAATGCGTAATAGTCATGATAACCGTCGACTGACAGGTGTCAATCGCAATTTAGTAGCATGAGTCTAACAGGGGTCAAATGTGTAAAAGGGGAAATGTGTGTATATATGGCAAGTTTAATTGTTCCGTCGCAACTCCTCCAACTTGAGTCGCGACGTTCAACTTTTGATGGGGTCCGAAGGGTTGCAGATAACGATCCCAGGTAATGCTTGCGTTGACCTACATTTCGACTGCTCATCCGTGCGATCAATTATGTAGACTTGGATGAAGATGACTTCCAAACCACCCCAGTGCCGTTTGGACGTTCCTGTGCTTTTGGGTTTGGCAGCCCATCCGGGCCAGAGTCACCCACTATCATCACCCCAACGACAGCCATAGCCGCTGAGAGAAGTTTCTTCAGTGCACACACGCGAGGCGATTCTCTTGCCTCCGACGACTCGTTTTTCGACCACGCCCCACGACGACCGTTCGCACACGCTTCCCAGTCTTCGGTCGCGACCACATCCACATCCACCTCCACGGCCACAGGCCCTTCCTCGTTCAGCAAAAAGCCTTCCTTCGCCTC
>JBBPLO010000568.1:0-17678 GCA_038089835.1 Retiboletus flavoniger | reverse complement strand
ACTGATGAAATGAGTACACTTCATTAATGCTGGAATAATTCCCGATATAGTAAGAATTATCTAATCAACTCATGGACCATCTGAAAGCCCTTGATCAGGGCTTTCCAATGGTATCTAGGTTAGGAGTCTAGCATCAAATACTCTCCAGATATTCACTCCTCAATCAACATGATGCAAATATTGCATCAGTTTTGTTGCTTACTATATAGGAGAGATTACAATGATCAGTGATGATTGTAACTGGGTGGGAGGTGCCTTGCAGGTATTACTTCCATTCAGTAAAAGCAAGGATCACAGCAAGAAGCTCCCAGTCATAGATGTTGTAGTTTTACTCAGTAGGGGCAAATATTTTGGAAAAGTAGGAAACAGGTTGGAGGTCACTGTTGGGGTCCACTTGCATGAGAACAGCACTGGCAGCAAGAAGAGAGGTGTCAGTCATAAGTGAAAAGGGGCACAGGACATCAGGAAGAGCAAGGATGGGGGCAGAGCAGAAAGCAGCTTTCAGGGTCTTGATGTTACGCTGGGCTCTGGAATACCAGTGGGGACTCAAAGTGAGCTTCAAGGTTATGCAAAGACAAGGGAGGATACACCGGGTGTTCTGACAGAAGTCTTCGGAGACATGCCTTCAAGATGGTGCTTGAAGGGGAGGCGACATCAAATGACCCGTGGGTTGGATTTCAAGGGTTTTCCTTAAGTCCAGGACAAGGGTTCAAGGTGAAGGCCTCAGGGAAGTCTCTTAGCCTTAGTGTGCTGATAACAGACAGCGACGAGAGGAGCGAGGAGTGGCTTAGAGCTCATAGAATTGAGTAGACTAAGCTAAGGAACAGTACATGGGGAGCAGAGCGATATAAGTACATGCGCCAAGAGGCTTAGGTAATGGACTCTAGTGAGTCCAAGATAAGGAGTGAGTCATCCGCAGTAGATAAGGATGAGTCATGACAAGTCAGTTCTAATAATACAAGCAGTGCTGAGATAAGAAGAGTGAAGGGAACCGAGGAAGCGGAACTTGGGGTGCAGACGGAGTTTCTTAGTCCAAGATAAGACAAGAGATGTTCGAGGACTTAGCTAAGTAAAAGAAATAAGAGGAAAAAGGGCGATCCACCGTGGATCGTAACATTACCCCTGTGCTAGGATGAGGCTCCAATGAACCTTCCTCAGAGGTCGATATATCCCACACCTGGGGAACCCGTCATGTTAGCATAAGCAATGTCATCAAAGACGTCGTCAACGTCATCATCTCCATAATTATGGACCTCGATGGGGGAGCAGTAACAACGGGGTCGGTGGTTGTGACTACACGGTGGAGGTGTGGGACGCGGGGGCAGAGACGGGCGAGCCCTGTGGTTGCGACGGTGCTCCGGGGAGCGGTTTCCTTGGGAAGACCCCAAGGACAAGGAGAAGTGCAGAGGGGGTGGCGGTCGGCGGAGGGGACAGTGCTGTTGGGAGTGACCCGGGGTGAAGGCAAGACAGAGCGGGCACTGGTAGACCTGGCAATCAGCCCGAAAGTGGCCAAGGTGGTGGCAGTGAAAGCATGCTTGGCAGTATCTGGGGTGGGACTCTGGAAGGGGAGTTATGCCATCATTGCTGGTCCAGAAGGCTTCAGCTCGGGCTAAGAAGTCTATTTCGGTGGGGTCGAGCGGGGAGGCAGATGTGGAGGGAGTGGAGTGGGCTCAGTGAGCCTAACGTTCGGAGTGTTCTTTCAAGTACCTGTCAAGGTCTTGGAAGAATTCAAGTGCTCCGAGCTGGTAGGCTAGGAGGAGAGACACGGCACGTGCATCTCAGTAGATAGATGCGAGGACGGAGTGGAGGCATGCACACTGCACATCCGAGGGATTGGGAGGAATGAGGCCGAGACGGGCGATCTGCAAGTAAAGTTTGGAGACAAGCTCCAGGGGGAATGCATCCTCTATGAAGAACATCATCGAGATAAGGAGGTGGGAGTTGGTCAAGGCCAACGCGAGCTCCTGAAGATCATCACAGGATGGGTAGTCTTCACGCAGGCGGTGCACGTTGATGGGGACATCAACGCTCAAGATGGGGGTTGGGAGGACAGTGGTGAGCGAGACAGGAGGGAGCTCGGGCGAGCAGTCTCCCCAATGTGGGGGACCAGCGGCAGGGGATCCCCAGCCAGGGGAGGGAGCACAGGAGGACGACGTCAACAGGTCATATACGGTGGAAGCGTGAAAATCTATAGTAGGGAAATCTATAGGTAGGTCGTCCGCGAGGACGACGTTTCGTTCATTAGCAAGGGGAGACGAGAGAGGGGGAGAGGAGCGGAGGGACAATATGGTGGTAATAGAAGACATTCTTTTTGACGGTTTTCTTTTCTTGTTTCTGGTAATCTATGAGGAAGGAGAGAAGGAGGGGAGCTAGGAAGGGAAAGCACGGGGGTATGCTTTCTTATAGGCAAGGAGGGTGGTCCGTGCGTTCCTGAGATCCTTTTCGGGGAGCCGGGAGTCATCATCGGTGGAGTACCCTTTCCATTGGACTAGATAGTGGCGCTTATCTGAAGCACCATGATGTCTTATGATCTTTTCTATTTTGTACTCCTCTTGTCCGCCGATGAGTTCCGGTGGGTTTTTTTTGAAATGGGGGCCGTACACGGCGTTTTGGCGATAGGGCGATAAAAGGGAAGCGTGGAACGTGCAGTGGAGTTTCCACGTTTTGGGGAGAGCTAGGTGATAGGAGATGGGGGAGAGGACGTCAGTGATTACAAAGGGTCCTTCTCTTTTAGGGGCGAATTTGGGGTTGGCTAGTTCCCAGCAGAGGTTTCATGCCTTGAGCCATATCTTATCTCTCTTGCTGAAAGGGGAAAAGGGTTGTTTGTTCCGGCTGGCCATCACTTGGCGTGCCAGTTCATGGGAAGCGAGGGCTTCGTTTCAGGTGGATGAGAGTTCTTTGAGCCGGGTTTCGACGGCAGGGATGTTGGTGGTCGGAACTAGAGTGGGCAGGGGGTCAGATTCATAGCCCATGAGGAGGAAGAATGGGGATTTGTTAGTGACCGAGTAAGGGCGGTGGTTATGGGTGAACTCGGCTAGGGAAATCTTACTGGCCCACGAGGTGGGGTCGTCTCCGCAGAAGATGCAGAGGTAGGTTTCTACCTTTTGGTTGACTCTCTCAGTTTCTCCATCGGTCTGAGGGTGGAAGGTGGTAGAGAGGGTGAGCTTGTAATTAAGGATCCTTCCAAGTTCCTTGGAGAAGGTGGAGGTGAATTGGGGGCCTTGGTTGGAGATGATCTTGTTAGGGAGTCTGTACCTGGAGTAGACCTTGTGGACGAATAGGGTGGCAATTCCATCGGCGGTGATGGTTTTCTTAGTTGGGCAAAGAATTACCCTCTTTGTAAGGCCATGGTCGACCATGACCAGGAGACTATCAAAGCCATCAGAGACGGGGAGATCCGTGATAAGATCACAGGAGATCTGCTGGAATGGCTGGGTGCACGAGGAGCAGATAGGAGTGAGGGGAGGGGTGGTCAGGTGGGTATTGATCTTGTTTTGCTGGCAGACAGCGCAGCCCGAGACATAGTTGCAGACATGGGCCATGAGGCCGGGCCACCAGCACTCGGCGGTGACGAGTTGGCGAGTTTTCAAGTAGCCGGAGTGGCCAGTGGTGGGGTGGTCATGGTGTTTGGCCAAGACCGCTTGGCAGGAGTTTGGGGGAATGTAGAGGTGGCCATGGAAAGTGAGGGTCCCATTGACCAACTGCCACAGGGAGAAGTGGGCGCGGAAGGATGGGGGGAGTGGCGCAGAGAGGGATTGGATGGCCTGAAGGGCCGTGGGATCGATGGTACACTCGTCCGAGATCTGTTTGGCAAGGAGTGTCGACCGTGGCAATGAAGGCGGTCTCGGGGAGGAGAGTGATGGTGGAGTTCTCCATTTTGTGGGAATTGTGGTCCAGACGGCGGGAGAGCACGTCAGGAGCAGCAAGCTTGGTGGCAGGAGTGTAGGAGAACTTGAGGTCGTAGTCGGCGAGGTCGAGGAGCCAGCGCGCTTGGCACTGGTTAAGGTCTTGGGGTTTGCGGAAGTAGGTGAGGTTCCGGTGGTCGGTGAAGACCTTGACCGGGAAGGGAGCACCACAAAGGTAGTGTTGCCAGGCAGAGAGGGCTCGCATGACAGCAAGGAGTTCATGGTCATGGATGTCATAGTTTCGTTTGGCGGGGTTGAATGATTGGGAGATATAGGAGCAGGGTTTCCACTTCCCGTTGGGGTCAAGCTGTTGGAGGATAGCTCTGGAGGCGAACTTCGAGGCGTCAGTGGCTATGGCGAACTGGGTGCCGGTGTTTGGGAGTTGGAGGACGGGTTGGGACTGGAAGGCGGCTTTGAGGGAGTCGAAGGCGTCTTGGCATGTGGGGGACCAGTCCCACGGTTGGTTTTTCTTTGTGAGGTCGATGAGTGGTCGGGCGGTGGTGGAGTAGTCATGGATGAAACACCTGTAAAAGTTAGCAAATCCTAGGAAGGAGCGGACTTGTTTCAGGGAGGTTGGGGCAGGCCATTTGGCGATGCCTTCGAGCTTGACTGGGTCCATGGCGATGTGACCAGGTTTGACAATGAGACCTAGATATTCCACTTCTTCAGTGGCGAACTTGCATTTCTCAAGTTTGAGATGGAGGTCGAGCTCCATCATTCGCTGGAGGATGCGGCGAGTCCTGTTAGTGTGAGTGGCGTCATCAGGGGAGAAAATAAGAAGGTCATCCATGTAGATGACGAGCCATCCTTCAGTGATCAAATCTCCGAAGGAGTCATTCATGAATCTTTGGAACATGGCGGAGGAGTTCATGAGGCCGAAGTACATGACGTTGGGCTCAAAGAGACCTCAGTGGGTTATGAAGGTGGCTTTCCATTGGTCTTCCAGGGTGATCTGGATGTTGTTATACCCCCATCGGACATCGAACTTGGTGAACTTCTGAGCGTCTTTCAGTTTGTTGATGAGCTCGGAGATGAGGGGGAGCAGATAGGCATCGCGGACCGTTGCCTCATTGAGTTTTCGGTAGTCCTGGCAAGGACGTAGTCCTCCGTCTTTCTTATGGACGAAGAAGAAAGGGGACGCTTGGGGTGACCTGGAAGGGGAAATTTTCCCTGTGGCAAGGTTCTCGTCAATGAACTTGTTGGCGGCGGTCTTTTTGTCGGGCGAGAGAGGGTAGATCTTCCTGATGTTGGGGGTGAAGTTGGGCTTCAGGGAGATCTTGTGGTCGTAGGGTTGTAAAGGAGGGAGGTGGTCTGCAGCTTCTTGGGAGAAGACCTTCTTGTATTCCTCATACTCTGGGGGTAGCAAGGCTTTAGGGGCAGCGAGCGCTTCTTCTTTGGCGAGCTCCATGGCCTTAGTGATCTTGGCTATCTGTGAAGCCCTAAGGAACCTAGATCCACAGCGGATGATCCGGAAGACAGATCGGTTGTGTATGGCGACATTGAGGTACCTCTCCTTGACTTCTTGGTCAAGGTAATTGTGGAGGTGGTCATGGGAGATGGCCCAGACGGGGATGGAGTCAGGCTTGTGGACCAGGAAGGTGTAGACCTTGTTATGTCGTTCTAGGTCTTTCTTGTACTTGTGGGGCAAGAGGGCGGATTGGTTGATAGATTCTTCCAGGGTCAGGGTATGGGAGGTCCAGTTGATCTTGGGGTTGGCAGAGTGAAGCCACGGGAGTTCTAGGATGAGGTTGTCTTGTCCTAGGTGCATGACGTGGAAAAGGACCTTTTGGGCGAGTCCTTCGATGTTGAGGAACAGGGAGCATGTGTGGATGATTTTTCCTCAGTGGTTGGTGGTGCCATCTGCATTTTTGGCGAGGATAGGGGAGGCGAGCTTCGTCAGGGGAAGTTTATGCTTGGCAATGAAGCCATGGTCGATACAGGAGATGCTGGCACTGCTGTCAACGAGCGCTTTGGTGTCAACAGTTTTCATGGTGTATGAGGGGCGTATGACTTGGACAGGAATGATCATTGATTTAGTCACAGCTTTTACGAGTACAGAGGTGATGTAGGAAGGTGCTAATGTCGAGGTAGGCTTCCTTTCTAAAAATCCTGGAGGAATACTGCTTTCACAGATTCCTCATCTTTTTTGTCATCTTCCACCTCTTGGAGGTGGGGGAGTTCTTCATCATCGGCAATCTCCACCACCTTCTTCATAGGTGGGCGAGATGCTCTCGGGGTCTGTGGGGAAAAAGCTGGGCAGTTCTGGGAGGCATGGCCGCTTTGGTGTTACGCGTAGCATACAAAAAAGGGCTCGAGGGCAGTAGAGACTGTCTGCAGGCGATACTCACGAAGAGACCGACATCTAGCAGAGGTTTGGGACTGGGGGATTCACCCTAGAGTTGCTAAGGTTGCTCAAGACTGTGAAGCAGAGGGATGACTCAAGAGTGTACGCTAGTATTGTGCAGATCAAGAATGGGGAGCCGAGATACAGGAGTAGCGAGAATAATATACTAGAGAGAGAAGGAGACTTCCCATGCACGGACCGGGTAAAGCTAGGGTATGACTAAGTACGAGAGAACTTAGCTAGGAGAGGATAGTCCAAGGTAGTGGCTAAGCGACAAAGTTCTAAGGAAAGCAGGCTAAGGATAGCATAGAGGGTCCTCCAATGAAGAGGTATACCTCTTGTGCTCGAGAGATACGATGTCTATGGTAAGAGATCAAAGAGGAGAAATGTACTAACAGGAGGAAGCGATGATGAGGAAAGAAAATTGTAACATTACCCCCTTCATATAATTGAGCCCCAGGCTCAAGCAACCAACCATTCCTATGGAATGACTCTTCGGGTTGGGGATCCGATTCCAAAGATAGCCCCCTGCTGGAAGGGGGATAGCACCTCGAACGGACAGTTAGCAACGATGTGCCCAGGTTCATAGCAAATTCCACAATTCCTGTGGGGGCAAAAGTGCTCCATGTGGCCCCAGTTGTCACAGTAGCCACATTGGAAAAGAGAACACTGAACTGTGAGATGGCCGGGAGCGTAGAGGTGGCAGTGTCCACAGCGGTGACGGGGACAGTCCTGAAGATGGTGACCTCGTAGGCCACATTGAAGACAGATGGAGGAAGGAGTGGCTGGGGTGGGACTGAGTATGTCTGGCCTTGGGATAACCCAAACTGGGGAGGAGAGAATGGAGTTCCCATTGGGAAGACGGATCTCGTGTGGTTCTGTGCAAACCGGAAAGGTAGGGGGTATGGGGGGTTCATCCTCGACAGAGACAGGTATGGGAGCGCTGTGTTCGACGAGGGAGGGTTCCTCATGGATGGGGATGGTGATGGAGGAGTCCAGGGTGCTATATTCGACAAGAGGGAGTTCCTCTGGGAGGGAGGTGGGGGTGGAAGAGTAGGGAAGGTCTGAGAGTCGTTCGACAAGTGGTCGTGAGCGAGGGGGAGGAATGGGGAGCGGAAGGGGGCGAGGTTGGGAAAGAAGAAAATTTTCTATGGTTTGTACGTATAGGTCACGTTGGGCATGGGGAAGGGAGGAGAGAACACGGTGGACTGTGGGAAAGATGAGGGTATGAGGGATTTCTTCCACATAAGTGGAGAATCCGTGGAGGGATAGGGTGGCCAGGCAATGGCGGGAGGCTTCATTCATTATGAAATGCAGAGTTGGGTCTGGAGGAGTTAGGGTTTCGGAGAGACGTTGGGCAGAGGCGATGGTGTGGTAGGTGCGGATGAGAGAGTGGGTGACTTCATCATCCGGGAAGCTAGGGTGTGCCTCTAGGGCGAAAGTGAGAGTGGGGGTTTCCAGGACTGTGGAGAACAGGGAGAGTCTCTCCTGTTCGGGTAGGTATAAGGGGAAGGCTTGTTGGGACCGGAGAATTGACCGTGAGGATGAGGACGAGGAGGATGAGAGGGGGGATGGGTTTCGGGAGATGGGTAGGGACATGATTGGCGAGGAAGGGGGTTCAAAGGTGGGTGGGGCGTTAGACAAGGCAATACTCACGAAGAGACCGACTTCTTGTAAACGTTACCTTGGTTTTCTAGAGGGAATGGAGGCGTTTATAGGCAGTGAGGATTTCGGAGGCATGGCGGAGATTAGATTCAGGTTCCCAGGTGTCTTCAGATCTGGGGTAGCCTTTTCATGAGGTTAGGAACCATCTTTGAGACTGCGGGCCTTTGTGACTGCGGATTACCTCAACCTCATATTCCTCTTCCTGGTTAATGATGTCTGGTGGCGGTTTTAGGAAGGGAGTGCCGAAGGCTTCTGAGGTTCAATAGGGAGATAATAGGGCCACGTGGAAAGTATCATGGATGCGCCAAGAGGGGGGTAGGTGGAGTTTGTAGGAGACCGGGGATAGGACTTGGGTAATTTTGAAGGGGCTGTAACGTTTGGAAGCTAATTTCCATGATGGGAGAGTGAGACGGAGATTAGTCACTTCAAGCCAAACCCGATCTCTGACTTTCCACAGGGAGAAGCTGCGAAGGGATCTGGAGGAGATCACTTTTCGGGCGGAGTCATGAGCAGCGAGGGCTTCCTTTCTATTTTCATCCAGAGTCGCTAGGCGATCTTCTAGGGCCAGGATGAAGGTTTTCCCTAGTGGGGGGAATGTTCTGGGTTCATAACTGTAGAGTAGGGAGAATGGGGATTTCTGGGTGGAGGAGTGGGGGGCGGAGTTGTGATGGAATTCTGCAGAGGACAGAGCATTAGACCACGAGTGGGGGTTGTTGGCACAAAAGATGCGTAGGTAGACTTCGAGCTCCTGATTAGTTCGTTCAGTTTGGCCGTCTGTCTGGGGGTGGTATGCGGAGGAGAGGCGAACATCATACTTGAGTAGGCGTGCGAGTTCGAGAGCAAAGGCTGAGGCAAATTGGGGGCCTCGATCAGAAATGATAGAGTCATAGAG
Organism: Retiboletus flavoniger; assembly: GCA_038089835.1. Taxonomy (NCBI): domain Eukaryota; kingdom Fungi; phylum Basidiomycota; class Agaricomycetes; order Boletales; family Boletaceae; genus Retiboletus; species Retiboletus flavoniger. Next base: position 8,872 of record JBBPLO010000568.1, on the reverse strand, counting down.
ACCAAACCGTTTGAACACGTTATGGAAAAAAAGGAGGGCTACCCTGGCAGCATCAATGGTCTTAGAGCAGGGGAGGAGTACTACCCCTTTTGTAAGGCCATGGTCGACCATGACCATGATAGAATCGAAGGAGTTGGATAGTGGGAGATCGGTGATGAGATCGACGAAGAGTTGGCGAAAAGGCAGGGAAGAGGTGGAAGCGATGGATAGGAGGGGAGGATGTGAGGGGTGTGTGTTTACCTTGCTTTGCTGGCATGTGGGGCATCCCATGATGAAGTGTTTGACGAAGGTGGCAAGTCCAGGCCACCAGAAGTCGTGTTCCAGGATGGCTTTGGTGCGAAAGATGCCCATGTGACCAGTGAGCGGAGAGGAGTGGATGGTATGTAGTAGGGGGGATCTGGCAGATGGTGGAACGTACATCCGTTGGCGGAAGAATAGGTGACCGTTTTCGAAAGTCCAGTCAAAGGCGAGTGATCGGGGAAATAGAGGAGATGACGAGAAGATTGCCTCTAGGGCACGAGTGACTAGTGGGTCATTTGGCATGGAGGATTTGATGAGGTCGGTGAGAGTGAGGTCCAGGGCATTGATCACGAGGGGTTCTGATAAGATGGGGGAGTCGATATTGTCGAGGGAGGTGTGTATGGAATCTCGTCGGGAGAGGGCGTCTGCAGGTCCCATCTTAGTACCAGGGGTTACCTTCCAGATGATGTCGAAGTCCTGGAGGAAGAGGGCCCATCGAGCTTGTTGTTAAGAAAGTTTTCGTGGGTCGCATAGGTAGGAGAGGTTCTTGTGATCAGTGATGATTGTGATGGGGTGTTGGGCACTTTGCAGGTGATGCCACCATTCCGCGAGGGTGAGGATGACTGCGAGAAGCTCGCAATCATAGATGTCATAGTTGCATTTGGCTGGGGCCAGGGTTTTTGAGAAGTAGGCCAAGGGGCGGAGGTCACCGTTAGGATCAGGTTGCATGAGGACTGCTCCAGCAGTGGTCAGGGAGGCATCTGTCATGATGGAAAATGGTTTCGAGGGGTCTGGGAGAGCAAGGACAGGGGCAGAGCAAAGGGTGGAAATGAGGGATTGGAACCCCTTCTGCTGAAGGGGGGTCCAATTCCAAGGCTCATTTTTCTTAGTGAGGAAGACTAGGGGGGTGACAATGTTGGAGAAGTTGGGGATAAATTTCCTGTAGAAATTGGCGAATCTGATGAACGATCTGATACCTGTGACGGTGGTGGGAGGTTTCCAGTCCTTGAGGGCAGCGAGTTTGTGGGGGTCCATCTGTACCTCTCCTTTCCCGATGACGAGACCCAAGTATTCCATGGTTTGGGAGTCAAAGGAGCATTTGGACAATTTGACCGAAAGGTTGTGTTCACGTAGTCGGAGGAGGACTCGTCGGGTGTGTTCGTGGTGGAGGGAAAGGGGGCCTTTAGTGCAAACTCCAAGGTTGTCCATGTAGATCTTCAGCCAGCGTTCTGCAATCATATCTGCGAAGATGTGATTCATGAACAACTGGAACGTGGAGGGGGCGTTGGAAAATCCAAAGAACATTACAGTTGGTTCAAAGAGTCCAAGGGGGGTGATGAAGGCCGCTTTCCATTGGTCCGATTCACGGATTTGGATATTGTTGTATTCCCATCGGATGTCCATTTTTGTGAAATGGTCTGCATCTTTTATGTCTTCTAGGAGGTCGGATATGAGAGGTAGGGGGTAGGCATTCCGGATGGTGTGAGAGTTTAAGTAATGATAGTCCTGACATGGGCGGAGAGTCCCATCTTTCTGTGGGACGAAGAAGAAAGGGGAGGCTTGTGGGGATTTCGATGGGACGATATGACCGGTCTTAAGATGTTCTTCGATAAACTCTCTAAGGGATTCCCTTTCTTTGGGGTTCAACAGATAGACCTTGGCGATCTTGGGGACGAAGGAGTCTTTGAGATCGATAGTGTGGTCGAAGGAGTGATGGGCCGGGAGGATGTTATGAGAGGATTCATCGAAGACGTCCGCAAAGTCTTTGCAGAATTCAGGGACAGTGGTTTGGGAGGGCGTTGCCTTCTGGGCGATTTCCGTGGAGATAGTTAGCTTGTAGATCTCTTCTTCCTCGGTCTCCTTCAGGGGAGGGCGCTCACGGAGAGTCCTCTCAACCCTTTGGGGAGACGGTGGAATAGAGAGTGTGTGATTCTTCCAATCTATGTCGGGGTTCCATTTGGTCAGCCAGGGCATTCCTAGGATGATCTGTGGAGTCTTTTGCCATAGAACGAAGAGGGATTCGATGGAGGAGAAGGAATCATGGGAGATGAGAGTGGTTGTGGTCCAGCGGATACTTCCAGATGTATTCAGAGTTCCATCAACGTTGTAGGCTAGGATAGGTCGAGGGAGTTTCTCTAGATGGAAGTTCCCTCGAGGTAGGAGGCAAGGGTCAATGAAGTTTCCAGTTGCTCCGGAGTCAATAAGGGTGGAGGTTTCGACGCTTTGTACTTTGACATCCAAATGAAGAGTTCTATTCTTTTGTGATGCTATGAGTACATGAGAAGAGTCTAGGAAAGAAGACACCGAGGCTGCTTCCCTTCTTAAAAATCCTTGGCCTTTTGCACATTGGGGAACTGGATGGTGTTTACCTCCTCCTTGTCCTCGTCATAGCACATCCTTAAGACAGAAAGAATTTCCGTCTCGTTCTTGCCAGAGGTGCGAAGAGAGTTCACGTATTGTTGGAGTGGGGATGGTATAGTGGGAACTGGGGGTGGTGGCGCAGGGAGGGGGGTGGTGAGGGTGGTTATTCGTATGTTCTGGGGGCGACTGGTGGTTTTCTTGCAGTTGCGGGCATCATGCCCGATGGTTCGGCAGCGGAAGCACCATCCTTCCTTGATACATTTAGCTCATTCGGTGGGGGTGAGTTTGGCTAGGGTGATGGTTGCGTCTACCTCCATGGCGTTGGGGTCTCTGCTGGGGGTGTGAGGGTTGTTAAAAGAGAAGGGAGAGGTGGTGGTTCTGGTGCAGAGGGCTTGGATCCTCATCTTCTGGGCGTGGAAGGTTTTGGCTTTTGTCACCCAGTCTGCAATGGTGGTGGGGACGGTTCCCATGGACAGGATCATGGTGGTGATTTGTTGATCGAGTCCTAGGGTGAAGTGGTCGATGAGGGTGGCCTCATCCGTGATGTCAGACTTCCCTGCTAGGTTCTGGAAGTCGGTGATGTATTGCTGGAACCCATCATGAGAGTGGGTGACTTTCTGACATAGTCTGGCTAGTTCTAAGCAGGCAGTGGCTTTCACGTCATATGGGAAGAAGGTAGTCTCAAAGTCTTTGGTGAAATCGAGGAAGGTCTTCCCAGTGGTGACGTTAGGGTTGGCCATCTTGTCATACCATGCTTTTGCGAAAGATGCTCCTCGACTGGTGGGCATCCTATTGAGTGTGGTCATGATTTTTTCTGGGTCTCCAGGGTAGAGGTTATCATTGATCAGGAAGTAAGCCTTCATGGCCTTCATCCACCGAGAGGCATTGGAAGAAGACCCAGTGAAGTCGGCAGGAAGAGCGGCTTTAAGTTCAGAAGGCATGACTGGGGAGGGTGAGTGGGAAAGGTTGATTGGGCTGGGTCGACGCGAGGGGGGGCTGAGTTGACGTGGGGGTGGGCTAGGTTGATGTGGGGGTGGACTAGGTTGATGTGGGGGTGGACTAGGTTGAATGGGGTTACTTGGTCTTTGACCTTTGGGGGAAGGTGCGAAAGATGGGTCGAGGAGTGGGGTCCGGCTGGATCTGGCGATTCGCCTAGAGGATAGGCGGTATTGAGAGAGATCAGGGAGTTCAGAGTCACTGTCTCCAGGGGCTTTGAACGATGTGGTGGAATTGGGGTGGGTCCTTCACCTGAGGAGGTGGGACCGAGAAGATTCTTGATCTTTTGTTATGCGTAGCATGCAAAAGAGGGCTCGAGGGCAGTAGAGACTGTCTGCAGGCGATACTCACAAAGAGACCGACGTCTAGCAGAGGTTTGGGACTGGGGGATTCACCTTAGAGTCGCTAAGGTTGCTCAAGACCATGAAGCAGAGGGATGACTCAAGAGTGTACGCTAGTATTGTGCAGATCAAGAATGGGGAGCCGAGATACAGGAGTAGTGAGAATAATATACTAGAGAGAGAAGGAGACTTCCCACACACAAACCAGGTAAAGCTAGGGTATGACTAAGTATGAGAGAACTTAGCTAGGAGAGGATAGTCCAAGATAGTGGCTAAGCAACAAAGTCCTAAGGAAAGCAGGCTAAGGATAGCATAGAGGGTCCTCCAATGAAGAGGTATACCTCTTGTGCTCAAGAGATATGATGTCTATGGTAAGAGATCAAAGAGGAGAAATGTACTAACAGGAGGAAGGGATGATAAGGAAAGAAAATTGTAACATTTGGCAGCATCTGAAACAGAGATTACTTTTGATGCACCACTGTTTCTCTTTGGGGGTCATCTTGGCAATGGTTCAGACGATGTCGACATCCATGGTGTTGGGATCGACTTGGATTTTTGGGGTAAAGGAGATATTCTTGGTGCAGGCGGCGCCAGTTCTGGAGGTGACTTCATGGGCATGGTTCCACATGTTGTCGAAGTGTGTAGCCTTCGAGTACCAGTCGTCGATAGTGGTCAGAGGGGTTTCCATTGTGTAAATCTTGTACATGATGGACAAAGGTAGGCCTGTGGCGAAGTAGGCGATGAGGATGTTATTGTCCGTGATCTGAGCAACAGCGACCTTGCTGTGGAAGGTGGTGATGTAGTTAAGAAGGGTAGGTGAGAACCCATCCTTCTTCTTCAGCATCCTAGTGGTGGAAAGCCAGGCAATGGCATTCCCGATTGAGTCCTGGTGTTTGAAGGCAGCCTGGAATTGGGTGGTGAAGGCAGCAACAGTGCCTAGGTTGATGGTTCCGGCAGAGCAGCATTTCTGCCGGAAGGTTGCAGCCCAAATGGTGGCGGATCCTTTGGTCATATGCGAAAGAGCGAATGCGATTTTCTTCACGTCGGTGTCATAGATGTCAGCGTTGACGAGGAGGTAGAACTGGACAGTGTTGAACCACTGTTCGGTGTGAGGGCTGGGGGTTTGCTAGGTCTGGTAGGGAGAGACATGCTAGGTTGCATGGCAATGGGAGTGGGAGTCTCAGGGGAAGGAACTCGCAGAATACTAAGGTGATGTGCAAGTCCTTGGGTGAGGTGGAGGGTTTCATTTTCCTCTTGGAGAGAGGTGAGGTTGACGTCGGGGTCCAAGTGTTCAAGGGACAAGGGGAACGAGGGTTTGGGGGAGGACTGGCCATGTTCGGGCATACCTCGGGGGAGGAACCAGTGGGAGCTAATGATGACGCAGTGCCCAGGGAATCACCCCATGCAGGCTGAAGGCAGGAGCGGGTAAGAGGAGTGACCTGAAAGTTGTTCGTAGTGGGGAGCTTAGTCTTTTGTTATGCTGGGCTCTGGAATACCAGCGGGAACTCAAAGTGAGCTTCAAGGTTATGCAAAGACAAGGGAGGATACACCGGGTGTTCTGACAGAAGTCTTCGGAGACACGCCTTCAAGATGGTGCTTGAAGGGGAGGCGATGTCAAACGACCCGCAGGTTGGACTTCAAGGGTTTTCCTTAAGTCCAGGACAAGGGTTCAAGGTGAAGGCCTCAGGGAAGTCCCTTAGCCTTAGTGTGCTGATAACAGACAGTGACGAGAGGAGCGAGGAGTGGCTTAGAGCTCATAGAATTGAGTAGACTAAGCTAAGGAACAGTACATGGGGAGCAGAGCGATATAAGTACATGCGCCAAGAGGCTTAGGTAATGGACTCTAGTGAGTCCAAGATAAGGAGTGAGTCATCTGCAGTAGATAAGGATGAGTCACGACAAGTCAGTTCTAATAATACAAGCAGTTCCGAGATAAGAAGAGTGAAGGGAACCGAGGAAGTGGAACTCGGGGCACAGATGGAGTTCCTTAGTCTGAGATAGGACGAGAGACATTCGAGGACTTAGCTAAGTAAAAGAAATAAGAGGAAAAAGGGCGATCCACTGTGGATTGTAACACTTGAAGGCATGGTGCTGGAGGGGTAACCAAATCCAGGGTTGGTTCTTCTAAGTGAGAAAAGTAAGGGGGGTAATGACATTGGAGTAACTAGGGATGAACTTGCAGTAGAAGTTGGTGAATCCTAGAAAAGAGCAAACACTTAAGACCAAAGAGGGGGGTTTCCAATCATGGATGGCAGACAGTTTGGAGGGGTCCATGCAGATGACCCCATGACCAATGATGAGACCAAGATATTCCATAGTGGGGATGTTAAAGATACATTTCATGATTTTCAATGAGAGGCTGTGTTCATGCAATCTCTGAAGTACTTGGTGGGTGTGAGTGTGGTGAGTGGCTAGGTCTCCTTTGGTATGAAGGCCAAGGTTATCCATATAAATCTTTAGCCATCACTCAGCGATCATATCAGCATGGAGATAGTGATAGTCTGAGCAGTCCAATTGATGGTGGGGTTCCACTGAATGAGCCAGGGGAGACCTAAGATGACTTGGAAAATTTTCTGTTGTAGAACAAAAAAGGTTTCAGGTTGGGTAAATGTTCTGCAGGTTATGGGTGCAGTTGTAGTCCATAGGATGGTTCTGGAGAGATTGGTAGTTCCATCCACATTGTAGGCGATGATGGGAGATGGGAGTGGACAAAGTCTAAAGAGTCCAGTTTTCAAAAGACAAGGGTCAATGAAATTGCTGGCTGCTCCAGAGTCAATGAGGGCAGTGGTTTCAATGGTTCCATGCACTGAGACATCAAGTTGAAGGGTTTGATTGTTTCTTGGTGCTACAAGTACATGGTTAGTAACTAGAGAAGAGAACATCAAGGCAACTTTTTATTTCAAAAATCCTTGGCTTTTTGAACATTGGTGAAAGAGATGGAGCTTACCTCCTCTGCAGAGGTGATTGGGATATTTTCCTCATAGTACATCTTAAGGATGGAAAGAATTTTCATTTTTTTTTTCTTGGAGGTGCAAAGGGAGTTCACGTACTGTTGGAGTAATGAAAGGAGGTTGGGGTGGTAATGACTGGGGCAGTGGTGGTGGCATGGATGTTCTGAGGGTGAGAGGACCCTGGTTGACTAGGAGGAGTTGGCCCCTTTCAACAGTTTTGAATGTTATGCCCAACAATTCTGCAATGAAAACATTATTCCTTCTTAATGCATTTGGCATGTTCAGTGGGAGTTAATTTGGTAAGGTTTACCATATCTACATCCATGGTGTTGGGGTCCCGAGGAGCTCTGAGGGAGGTGAAGGAAGGGGGGGCATTCCTGGACTGGAGAGCAAGGATTCTCATTTTTTGGGTGTGGAAGGCTTTGGCTTTAGTAACCCAATCCTTGATGGAGGTGGGGACAGTTCCCATGGAAAGGATCATGGTTGTGATTTGTTGATCAAGGCCTAGGGTGAAGTGGTTGATGAGGGTAGTCTCATTGGTGATGTCAGATTTTCCAGCAAGGTTCTAGAAGTCAGTAATGTATTGTTGAAAACCATTGCCAGTTCTGGTGCTTTTCTGGTGAAGTTTAGCTAACTTGAGGTAAGCAGTGGCTTTTACATCAAAGGGAAAAAAGGTTGTTTCGAAGTTGGTGATGAATTCAGGGATGGTCTTGCCAGTGGTGATAGATGCATCTGCCATCTTGTTGTACCATGCTTCTGCAAAGAAAGCTCCTCTTCCTTTGGACATCTTGTTTAACATGGTCATGATATGGGAAGCATCATCTGGGTACAGGGTTTTGTTGAGTTTGAAGTAGGCCTTCATGGCCTTGATTCATCAGGAGGTGTCAGAGGACTTTCCTGAGAAGTCAGTGGGGAGAGCCGCTTTGAGTTTGGACTTGGAAGTAGTGGTTGACATAGCTGGAATGAAAGCAAGGGGATTACCATGCAGTGAGCTAGGTGGATGAGGGGGTGGACTAGGTTAACAAGGGGGTGGACTAGGGGGTCTGGCAGACAGGCTATGCTGACTTTGTTGTCAAGGGGTAGGGGTCCTGGATTGCAGAAAGAATGAAGGATCAAGAAGGGGGGTTCTGCTAGATCCAGCAATTCATTGAGAAGGGAGTCAATACTGGGTTAGATCAGGGAGATCAGTGTTGCTTTCTTCAGGTGCTTTGTACTTTGACAGTGTAGTAAAGGATGGTGGGTCCTACACCTAAGGAGGTGGAACCAAAGATAATTCTTGGTTTTTTGTTACATGAAGTGTACTAGCTGAGGTCTCAAGGAAGTTTGGTCCTGCTAGGTGATACTCACAAAGAGACTGATGTCTAGCAACACCAAAGACTTGGACTAAGATCAGGACTAAGGGATCCTGGGTTAGAGGATCAAGCTTGGAATGGTAATTGATAGTACACATAATATTGCATAGACCAAGAGTGGGGAAATATACAAGCATAAAGATGACTATTTATAGGCTATACCTGGAGCATAGACCATGGAAGATCATGGAACACTATGGAAGATTTGGGGAGATAACTAAGCATGATAGAGCTTAGTTAGGAGAGTTAGTGTCCATAGATATAGTGACATGGAAAGGTAGGTCAGAGATCTCAAGGCAATGGAAGAAAATAGATCTGGAACTGACTACAAGGAGGTAAGCTTGTCTTACCTGTAGGGACAGCATTGTCTTATATGAGAAGAAGGGAAAGAAATAGACAAAGAGAAAGACATAACAAAATAGGAGGAAAATTGTAATAGTGTCTTTGAGTTTTTCAGAGTGCACTCAAGCTCATAGCTTGTACAGTGAGGTGCAAAACTGTTGTAATGTCTAACCCCAAACCAGGGCACAAAGTGCCCTGCAATCAATCGTGGGAATTACACTTTGCTTTGGTGGGAACAAATGAAGTACAAGCCCTTGGCTATAACTTTGTCCCCAGGGTCATGTGATTT
>JBBPLO010000565.1:0-10416 GCA_038089835.1 Retiboletus flavoniger | reverse complement strand
AAGTACCTGAATGTGGTGCCAAAGATCCGCTCGATGAATCGGTCATGAATTGTCTTGGAGGCCCTTAGCGACCCGGATATTCTGATCGTGCATGACAACGAGTAAAGAACTACGGTACTGCACATAATAAAAGTATAGATCGTGACGTTGCTGAGGGAGGATTTCAGGCATATGTCAATCAAACAACGCTCGAAATCTTACTATCCAACGCTGACCGTGGAGGATTCCTGGTATTGCTCAGCCCAGTAACCAAGATACCACGACTGAGAGGCTTTGCTGATGTGGGTAACAGACAGACCAAAAATGAACAAACCCCAGTTCAAGACGGGCATACGACCCCCCCAGCCAAGGAGGTAAAGGAGAACTAAGAACACATTCAGTGGAAGGGCAAGATCACAGCGGGTAATATCGTTTACTTGCTGACCAACCAACGTGACCCTCGGCGATCTTTTCGGCTGTTGTCAGCGTCCCGCCTTCTACTTCAGCTGATGCGACTTTGGTTTCCAATGAGGAGGCGCCATCACTCGAGTCAACGACCTCAAGCCCTCTGCTTTGGTCCGTATCGGCGACGTTCGTGTCTCCGCCATCGCTAGTTTCTAATGGCCGGTGACTCTGAACCTGACCCTCGTTGTCTAGAGTTACCACATATCGGGCGATGTCGTTGACGAGTGATACGTTATGAGTCTAATCACATGGATTCAGGAGGCGGAACCAGATACAATTGCCTACGTACCGCCATGATGATGGTTCTTCCCTTGACCAGCTTGCCTCGGAAACAATGATCGACGATCCAGTGGCTAGTGTGGACATCCAGCGCTGCGAAAACCTTTGACGAGTTCGTTAATGCTTTATGGTCCTTTCGGGTCGTCAACCTTACGTCATCAAGGAGAAGTATATGCGCAGAGGAGTAAATGGCCCGCGCCAGTGTTATCCTGGCCTGTTCTGCTCTCAGCTCACTCCAAAAAAAACCTCACGGGAATTCGCTTCACCTTTTGTCCGCCACTGTCTCACGCACATGAGGAAATACACGAGATGTGATCGAGAAACACGAACCTTAGTGTCACTCCTCTTTCCCCTACTTCAGTAAGGTCTCCGTGTTCCATATGCGCCAGGTCAGGTTCCAGCGCACACTGAAACAGCACTGTACGCGGTTTCAATGAGGCATTTACCATCCCGAATACCGGATACCAGACTAACCCTCTGTGTACCGCCCTTGATCGAAATCTGAGCCAAAGAGAATATTATCCTGTTTCGCTGATCAGATCCGGGGATCAACCCTCTCGAAGATTCTGGTGCTTACTCGAATGGTCCGGTTCAGTATCCACGACTCCTGAGCGGCATACGCGACACCAAGATGCCTGGGCAAGTTACACCAAGACGAAGGTCCAGACGGGTGAAAATACATTTCCCCCAGAAGCGCCATGAGCAACGACGTCTTCCCTGAACCTGTCGGTCCAGTAACAAGATTCAGCTCCCCGTGTTGAAATAGGAGTTCGTCGTGGACGCTGAGGGTAAAGTGCTTGTTACGAGGGGTCGATGTATTGAGATCTGACTTGGTCCACGAGAAAGTGGCTTGTGAGATCCCGATAGTATCAGAGTTGATGTCATTGTCGCCTTCAGCATGGGGAGTACTGCGTTCATTTCTCGGGAGTTGGCAAGTTATTATGTCATCCTTGGACATATCAGCTATGGGAAGTCGAATCAAGTCAATACATACATGTGACAGAAAGGCGTGGATGCGACCGAGTGCGACCTTTCCTGGACGTCACGGTCAGTTCGTAACTGAAGTGCTGAAGCGCAAATGATGCACAAGACCTTGGATGAAGTTAGGTATGAAAGCGGCCGCCAGGTGAATTTGCAGCTGGAGGATATCAAACACTATACACTCGATCCATCACTACATTCAAATGATCCACGCATCATCTTACCAGCGATCGACGAGAATACGATGGATGCTGAAGAAAATTGTCGTGAAAAATACGAACCTAACGGAAAGCTTCATTACTTGCCGGTGAGATTTTGTTTGGCGACTAGCGTCTACCGTAGATGCAGTTACATACTCAGTCGACTTCAGCGCACTTGGACAACTCACATAGACGGAGTAGGTGATGAGCATGACGACGATTGGTATAATGAAACTATGAGAAGGTTATGGTTATTTCTCGTTCACCATATAAGCAGATAGACATGCTTGGTCATGTTGTTCAAAAGTTGAAGCAGCTGGCGCTTCTTGATCCAGGCAAGCTCTTCCGCACGTCGGTTTTGAATTCTGCTATTGATCTTGCGCTCCCATCCGAAGAGTTTGATCATCCGAAGGACGTTCATGGCTGAGTCGAGTCAGAACCCGACGACGAGCAACGAAGAGCTGAGTTCGTACGCACTTTCGCTCACAAGTTGCACCCTATCATCGGTCTATGGACATGAATACAAAATACATGCTGAAAACGAAACAAAGCGAACCTTTTTCATCTTTTCTATCTCTACACTTTGGAATAGGCTAATCACGTATCCCGGGACCGGAAACAGGATCACCATGGCCCCAGCGCCAACCATAGCACTGGGCCATGTCAGTCAGGAAACGTTATTGGATCTGTTTAACTCGCCTCCAGCCCAGCATGCTGTGAAGAAAGGCAATGCATAAGATGATCTGTAAGGGAACGCCAATTCCTGCGTTCTCTCAGCTTCCTCATATCTACAAGCATTCCTCTGGCAGCATACCGGTCTGAAGGAAATCCTTGGCGTCCGTGACATTCTTCAAGTCCGTCGTAATATGGTTGTTGATGGTACCGATGAGATTGGCTTGACTGTTCGACTTGTTCTCGTCTGAAGATATGTCGTCGCTCGCGCCGCCCTGGAGTCTTATCCGCAAGGCTTGCTTGAATATGAGGTCCGAAAGAAGCGCTTCCGCGTGCACTACCACCCGAGTCTGCAAAGTGATCGTCCACCAAGATATACTTCACGAGACGCGGCTGAACGACTTACCTCGATGAAGATAGACCATTGAAATAAGATGGAATACATGACCGGACTGAGGAAAAGGAGTATGATCCATACTATCGGTCGTATGGTCATGCCTTTGCCTCGAGTTTCCAAATACCTAAGTGGACGGGATTGAATAATGGTGGATAACCGCTTGAGAGCTGGGCCCCTACATAAGGAATTGTTCTAATGCGAACGGATTTGCAAGGCTTAAAAACACCTTCACCAAAACTAAAAACATCAGCGTAGCATATTCTAGTGCTGGCCAACAGTCGGACATTAACAAAATCCGTCCTCTGCACGACGACGCTGAACTTACAAAAAGCCTTCATCAAACCAAAAAAGACATGAGATCTATGAGTTCCGCGAGATTCGAGGTGCTATGAAAACCATTGAGTTTGGCAGTACACAAAGGGCGTGAGTTTCAAGCTTACGAGGGAATTTCGAGAAACTAATGCTGCCACGTGATCGTAATCAGCGAGAGGAAACAGAGCGTCGGGAGCGAGATGCTGAGCTTTATAGGCTACGCCGATCAATGGGTTGAGCCAGGAATAAAGCAAGAGTGACAGCCAAGATGCCGTCTGTTCTGGATGAGGTTCCTTGGGTGGCAGCTAGGAGAGCAAATCATATAATGCGAGTGGATATATTGCGCTGAGAATACGTACGGCGTCATTTATGGGTCGATATTCACGAGGACTTGTGAGTGGTATGACGATCCCGAGGATACCAAGCAAAGCATCTTCCGCCACACTATACAAATCGAGTCGGTGTGTCAACCCCTCCAAAGTAAAGAATGACCAGAAGTCGTGGTATGCGATCGCTCCAAAGACACAAAGGAAAATGAAATCCACGTGTCGCGTTAGCTGACTGCTTCCAAAGCCAGGACCGAGTACCGAAAGTAATGTGAGAAGCATTGCGTAGGCCTAACACATGCAAGTTTGGCACAGAGCGTAGCGTTTGAGTCAGCTCTCAACTCACGATAGCGATGTAGAGAGTCCCTGCTACAGCACGAATACCTGATGGCCGGGTATCTTGACGAAGCCATGCAATAGCAATGGTCAGAGAGAGCAGCATAGACATGACCACCCTGGCGACATTGAAGTATAGCGTCGGTGATGTACAGTTCGAGCTATGACCTTTGCTTTTGCCACCGCACTTGCTGCGTATGGAGGAAACAAACAAGATCAAGAACGATCCCACCGCAAGTATCAGTGGAGGGAGGTCTATGGTGCGGCACAGTCCGTCCATGATCTTGCACACTGTATACGAAGGCGTTACTTCAAGTTGGACGATGTAACCCAGGGAATTAACTCCTAAGCGGATGGGAAAGGGCTCTTTGAAGTTTGGTTGGATCAGGTGTGAAGGGGAAGGAAGGGAGAATGTGAGATGCTTCGACTGGAGCGCGGCTCAATGGGTCCGAGTTGAATGCCATCCTCCACAACGTCACGCTAACATAAGAGTGCTCGCCGTACCTGTTCTTCCACGCAATGACGCGAGAGCGCAGCCCAGTTGACTCTGGCAGTGACGCGTCTGCGGCTACTTGCCGATATACCGGATTAAAAGAGTACCCACCACGGTAAACTTCAAGTTGCGGGCATCAGTGACCATCTGTCATGTGGTCGTCGAAATAACGTTCAATGAAGCGACCAGCACGACCGAGGCGTTGGGACATCCAAACCACTCGGGGAATCGAATCGTCAAGATGATGTTCAAATAAGGTGAATTGTATATGTATGTATGCTACATCTGCTTGCGGGGTTTACTGATGCCAGTCTTAGTCCAAATTGTCAGTCAGGTTGAGGTATCCGCGAAGCCCCCACGTGATATAGGTTCAAAGTGTCCAAATCTTCACGGTTGAATCACGTCCACCCGAAGCGAGATAGCGGTCCATATACCGTAGGCGATCCACCGGTCGGGTATGTCCGTTTGTCCGCAGCGTGGAGTGCTGCATGGTGGTGCGGTTGTAGATCTGGAGTACGAAAGATAGAACTGCGCTTAGAACGCACAGAGCATGAATGCTATGTGCGCAGCATACCTTAACGCCATTCTCCCCCGTGGCTGCAACAATTTTTCGGGTGTCAAACTGCAGCGCAGTTACTCCGTGGTCGTACTTGAGAGTTTCAAATACCCCACCAGAACGCACATCCCATATCTCAAAGAGCAAACATGAGATATATGTCCCAATTTGATGGCAATATCTATACTCACTCGAATTGACTTGTCCAAACTACCACTGACGATGTGGATCTCGTCAAACTGTAGGCACGTTATGGGTCCTGTGTGTCCGAGAAGAGTCCGATGAGCTTGGCCAGTACGCACTACGAATTGTGAGTACTTTGACGAAGCCACTACTGAACAAAGCACTCACTATCCCACATCCTGACTGCGCCATCGCCACTCCCGCTTACAAGCCCGTAACCCCAGAACTGGACGCCCCCTATGAAGTCTTGATACATGTCCCAACTCCCGTCCGCGTACGGTGGAGTTGGTACGGCGAATGTGCCTGTGATTGTAGCTGTCCCAGAAAACGGTAACTGAGTACCAGGTGGGGCGACTTGTGAATGGGTGATCGCCCAAAGAATGTCCATGGTGAGCACACATTGACCAGTGGTGAGATCCCACTGACGAAGCGTCTTGTCCGATGCACCCGTAACCTATCAAGAGTCAACGAAGTTGCGCGCAGCGTCGCGAACGACATTCACCAAACATTCGTCTTCGAAATAAAGAGCTGTGACTGTCTTGCTGTGACCATCAAACATCCTCACGCAAGGCCCATCGGAATCTGTGCCAGCCTCGCTCGCTGTGCCAGACCTTGTGTAGTCTAGTTTCTCAATGAGCTCTCCGTCATGGTATGAACTTGAGTCTTCTTCTAGAACGTCGCTCAGTCCGTCCTTTTCCCAGTCGTCATCCACGAGACGAAGATCCCATAATCGAACCGACCCATCTTCGCTACCAGTCAGGCACAAGTTGTCCTCTACCTGGATGCACTTCACTGCGCCGCGGTGTCCACGTAGTCGGCCAATTTCGGATCCTGTCATCAAGTCCCAAACCCGAGGTTGAGGATCATCCTGTGACGAGCTGACCAATGTCCCATATGGTTCTGAGAAATCAATGGCGGTTATCGGCGTCGGGTGACTTTCCAAGGTCTTGGATGGCAAGTGAGTGGTGAGACAGAACACAAAATGAAGTGAGGTACCATGAATGCTATAGCGGGAGGGAGCTCGTCGTGCTCTGAGGGTAGAAACACGGGTCCTGAAATGGCGTAAGATGCGAGCGAGAGTGTAAATACTCGTAATATATACCTTTTCTCCGCCGCGAAGGAGGGACATGATGAATTTGGGGAGTGGCGACCTTGTGATGTTTGGAGGTTGCTTCTTCGAATTCTAAGCGTTCCTGAATGCCTTCCACTGACGCGCGGTGAGCTGACTGACACCAACGAAGCAACAGTAAACATAACATACGTTCAGCATCCAACTCTAATTCATCCTCCTGAATTTTCAGCAGGTCTCGTTCTAATTGTTCACGAATTAAATCTAATGCTTTAATCTTGTTTTCCACCTCCGAGACCTCGCTCTGGATCAAACTCTGTGACGGCATCGCATGGAGGGAGAAAGAGAGAGAGATCACAAGACATGCACGTACCCGCCGTACATGCAAGTTCTCCTTGTCGCCAACGATTTCCGCTGCCTGTCGTGTGAGCTCGTCCCTGCCTAGAACCTTGGTGGTGCTCAGACTTTCCCTGGCCCTCCTCTTCCCTTTACGTTTTCTTTGGTCAACCACTACCACATCGTCTTCACTGACAACACTGTGCCCGTCCTCGCCGTCGTCGTCCAGCATGCCTCTCACCTGCAAACCCAGTTTTCGCAAGCCAACTTTGGGCACATCTACATTTCGCAACTGCCGCCGCCTCGTCCGGTTTTTCTCGGAGCTGGGAATTGTCGCATTAAATCCGCGCAAGAGGCTCACGTCCGAGGCGACACCATCCGGCTCTGGAACGTCGGCACCCAGCAGCTCCTGGGTTGCTTCGGCGACTTGAAGGTCGCGAGAGGTGACGCGGCGGTTTCCGAGGGTGAGCCGCAGCGGGGCGCGTCCGAGGGTCGCAAAGTCCATTCTGGGGCCACTCTTGGTACTGGTGAGTGTCCCGCGCGAGCGGGAGGATACGGTGGCTGCTGTCGAGATCATCCTCGGTGTCATGATGACGGGTGCGACTGCATAGCAGCAACAAGTAGGGCGCGAACGACACGAAAATTGGACATGTCATGAGGTGATGAGATGAAAGGAAATAAATGTGCTGACGGTCTGAAAGGATCCTGGTGGAATCCTCCTTCTTGTGGGAGAAGGGCGCGAAGAGAGCTTTGGACATGATTTCTAGCTTGCTCTGGCCAGGTTGAGGGTCAGGAGGGACACTTTCAGACCTGCTTCCGGAAGACTTTGCCTTGGGCATTGAGGTCATGCCGTTGCATTCCGGAGAGAGGACTTGAAAAGGCAGCCTGCGCGTAAAAGGAAGTTGGTTCGCACGAACAGTCATCGCTCACGTGCGATGACATCAATGTGGTCTAGACCTGTGACATCATGACACGTGATTGTACGGAATGACTATGGGGGAGGAGTGGCAAATATTGACGTTGTCTTTGCCTTCATGTCCGACGATTTCTTTTCCAATGTCCCTGTCCGACGCTCCGCCCGCTCTGCGTCGACCGCGAACGACGCACACGACGACTTTGCACAGGCCATCTCTGTTCGCTTCGGTTCTGCTGATATCCATACTGCTCGCCTCCTCCCTGGCGATTTCCCCCCACACAAATTCCATCCCCCCGCTCACACGCCCGCTCTACCCCCTCCCCGTCCATCTCCCTCACAGTTCTTCTCCTCCGTGCCTCCCTCCGCCCTCGCTCCTTACCTTGCTGACCCAAGTACCCTCATCCTCGACATCCGGCCCCATGCAGCCCATGCAGCCGGCCGCATCAACCATGCCCTTTCCCTGTCCGTCCCAACAACTCTTCTCAAGCGTCCCCTTTTCTCCCTTTCAAAGCTCTCACAGATGCTCCCCTCGCCCTCTTCCCGCGCTCGCTTCGCTGACTGGTCCTCTGCATCATGCATCTTGGTCTACGATTCTGATTCTGCGTTCTCTCCCGATAATGGCATCATCACAGGTCTCTTGCGCAAATTTCGTGCAGAGGGATTCATAGGTGAGTTAGGTTGGATCCATGGCGGTTTCCAGGCTGTCCGGAAGGAGGCCTGCGACCTCACCACAACAGAACAACCCATCCAAGAAGAAGACGACCCTGACGCTGCGTCTTCATCTGGTGCTCTCAGGACAACCCAGCTCCCAAAAGCTGCTTTTTCCCTCTTCTCCACCACAGCTGCCACTCTCCCGCAGTTCGGTGTCATCCCGGCGTCGTACCCCCTCTCAAACATCCCTGCTCCACCGGTTTCGCGTGCTGCTAACCCATTCTTTGACACCATTCGTCAGAATGTAGAACTTTCCCACGGTATCACGGAGCGTATTCCCTTGTGCCTTCCCAGACGTGTCAGGAGACGAATTCACGATCTCCCTTTCCGATGGCTGCAGGATATCGCTCGTCGGTCAACCCTGAGGCATTTATCCGCTTCCCGTCGTCCAGGTCTTGATGGTTTTGAATCGGAGTCCGAGTCGAGCGACGATCCTCATACCTCCGACCCCGACGAGAATAATCCAAATGTGGAAGAGGGTACTGAGGCGCTCGCAATGCAATTTTATCGCATCGAACTCGCCGAACAGCGACGTTTGCGCTCGATTATGGAGCATCACACCAGGGAAAGCGAAGTCTCTGGGTTTGCTTCTTCTGCCAAGCTCCGTAGAGCGCTTGACAAGGGTGGCACAAGTGTCGGCATTGATCGTGGGCAAGGTGGAGTGACCGTGCGAACTGGCTCAAAGTCAGTGCCCGGCACACCTCACCCAACTCCCTTTCCGTTTTCGATCACTGCTGGTGTCGAAAAGGGCACAAAGAACAGGTGGGTTGTCGCTCGGTTTCTGGAAAGTGGTTTGCGTTCGTTCCATATTGAATTTGCTCTTTGTGACTTTGTTACTCGCCATTCGTCTGTCTGCTTGTCATGCAAGCGTGATTGTGGTAGCGCTGACATCGTGGGACAAAACCCTCCACGAGTGTCCTCGTGATCCGTACCTCCCTCTTGACGCGCCTTGGCAACGATGGGCCTTGATTTTTCCTACACTTTGCTTGTCAGAATATACATTTGAACGACTTGCTCACCTATTTTTCCTCGACCCGCAGATATACCCATATCTGGCCATTCGAGCATGCGCGCGTCCGCATCCATGATGGCCGTCATCAGGGCTCACATCCAGGCAGGCGAGATAAGGGCAAGGCTTCAGAACGTGGTCGGAGTACAAGGGATCGATCAAGAGGAGAAGATAAAGAGTGGGACGAGCAAGGACCAGAAGAAAGGCAATGTCGTAGCCGATCGAGTCCCGCATTTGGTGAAAGTCAGGACCGTGAGGCGGCAGAGAGGGTCAGCCCCTCGAGACATTCGTTCTATTTCGAGATACAGTCGTCCATCTCCGGGATTGGTGTGGGGTTTGAGACTGGGCTGTCCCATCCGGCTTCGAGCCCGAGTCCTAATGTTCCTCAAGTGAAGATCAAGTATGACGTTACGGACCAAGATACCCGGATGTTAGGACCACCAACGCCAGCTACGGTACTTCCACTCCAGACACCTCCATTTTATACGCCGATGGAGATACCATCTGCATTCACCCCAATGCGTGGATGGCCGCCTCAGCTCCTGTCCCACCCTTCCGGTGTCGTAAGCCCAGGAGAAAGGTTGGGAGGAACACAATTTGCTCTGCCTGCGTCCAGCTTGCCTTCTCCCGGACTCTCTCCATCACTTCCATTGCGTCTGCCGAATCGCCCTGGAGTTTTATTGCCAAATATTGAACAGCAGGCATGGACATCGGAATCGTTATCTTCATCTGCTGCTCCTTCTGGTGCTTTCACCGGTAGAGCGGGGACTGTCGGGGAAGCGGCAGATGATACAGGGACGAAGCGTGATCCGCGGAGAGAACCGTCCCCAGTGGACGACTACGTGAACGCCTCGTATGTTCAGCCTTTGGGCACCCGGAAGCGGTACATTGCGACCCAGGGACCATTACCTTCGACGTATGTCGATTTTTGGACGTGCGTTTTCACGAACAGTCGGCATGGTGATCAATGCTGACTGCTTGTTCTCCCTAGCCTTGTTTGGGAACAAAACGTCCACGTCATCGTCATGCTCACTCGCGAGGTAGAAAATTCCACGGTAAAATGTGGGTCATACTGGACGGACACCGAATACGGCCCACTGAGGCTCGAACTCCTCTCCACCTCTCCGCCCATGTCCCCCAGTGCCAGCCTGATGGCCATGGACATATCCAAGCAGGGATTCTTCGCCATACGTGAA
>JBBPLO010000564.1:0-17728 GCA_038089835.1 Retiboletus flavoniger | reverse complement strand
GATACAACTAAGTGCGAGAGAACTTAGCTAGGAGGTATGAGTCCATGTGGAAGGAGACGGAGTGACAGAGTTCTATGGAAAACTGACCATGGAGAGCATAGAAGGGCCTCCTATGAAGAGATATACCTCTTGTGCTCGTGAGACGCGATGTCTGTAATAAGAGACGAGACAAGTGAAGTGTACTAATAGAAGAAAACGATGATAAGGGAAGAAAATCGTAACATTACCCCCTTCGTATAATCGAGCTCCAGGCTCAAGCAACCAACCGTTCCTATGAAAGAGGTCCTCAGGTGGGTGATCCGACTCCAAAGATGGCGCCCTGTTGAAAGGGAGATAACACCTTGAATGGACAGTTACCAATGACGTGCCCAGGTTCGTGGCAAATTCCACAATTCTGGTGGGGGCAGAAACACTCTGTGTGACCCCAGTTGTCACAGTGGCTACATTGGAAAAGCACACATTCAACCATGAGATGGCCGGGAGCGTAGAGGTGGCAGTGTCCACAGCGGTGGCAGGGACAGTCCTGACAATAGTGACCTTGCAGGCCACATTGAAAACAGGTGGTGGATGGAGTGGCTGGGGCGGGACGGAGTACATCTGGCCGTGGGTTAACCTGAACAGGGGAGGAGAGAACAGTTTTCCCATTGGGAAGACGGATCTCACGTGGTTTGGTGCAAACTGGAAAGGTGTGGGGTGGGGGAGATTCGTCCTCGACAGTGACAGGGATGATGTATTTGACGAGGGGGAGTTCCTTGGGGGTGGAGATAGGGATGGAGACGGGAGATTCCGGAGTGAGTTCTTGGGTAGGAGTGGGGGAGTAAGGGAAGTCGGTAAGTCAGTCGACGAGAGGTCTGGAGCGTGGAGGGGGAATGGGGAGGGGAAGGGGGCGAGGTTGGGAGAGAAGAAAATTTTCTACGTTTTGTACATACAGGTCTCTTTGTGCACAGGGAAGGGAAGAGAGTACTTGTTGAATGGTGGGAAAGATCAGGGTATGGGGAATTTCTTCTATGTAAGTAGTGAATCCATGAAGGGATCGAGTGGTTAGGCAATGGTGGGAGGCTTCATTCAGTGTAAAGCGCAGGGTTGGGTCAGATGGGGTTAGTGTTTCAGTGAGATGTTGGGCTGAAGCGATGGTGTGATAGGTGCGGATGAGGGAATGGGTCACCTTGTCGCTAGGGAAGCTGGGGTGTGCTTCAATACTCAAGGAGAGAGCAGGGGTTTCTAGAACGGTAGAAAATAGGGAGAGTCTCTCTTGTTCAGGTAGGTACGAGGGGAAAGCATGTTGGGATCGGAGTATTGATCGTGAGGACGAGGACAAGAAGAATGAGAGAGGGGAAGCATTTCGAGAGATGGATTGGGACATAGTTGGCGAAGAGCTAGGCTGGGAAGTGCATAGGACATTTAGACAAGGCGATGCTCACGGTGTTACGATTTTCTTCCCTTACCATCGCTTTCTTCTATTAGTACATTTCACTTGTCTCACCTCTTACTACAGACATCGCATCTCACAGGCACAGGAGGTATATCTCTTCATAGGGGGTCCTTCTATGCTCTCCATGATCTGTTTTCCATAGAACTCTGTCACTCCGTCTCCTTCCATACGGACTCATACCTCCCAGCTAAGTTCTCTCGTACTTAGTCATATTCCAAATCCCTGCCTAGTCGGTTGGTCTGTGCATGGGAAATCCCCTGAGTATATAGTCTCTCAATTCCTTGTATCACGCTTCCTTATTCTTGATCTGCGCAATACTAGCGTACTTTCTTGAGTCCTCCCATTGTCCCTCAGTCTTGGTGACCTTAGCGACTCTAAGGATCACTCCATCTGTCTAAGTCTCTTACAGAAGTTGGTCTCTACGTGAGTATCACCTGTAGACGACTCTCACATCTCTCGAGCCTCTCCCATTGTACGCTACACATAACACACGGAGAGACCGACTTCTTGTAAACATTGCCAGGGTTCCCTAAAGGGAGTGGAGGTTTTTATAGGTCGAAAGGATCTCGGTAGCATGAAGAAGGTTTGATTCAGGTTCCCAAGTGTCTTCCAAGCATGGGTAACCTTTCCATGAGGTCAGGAACCATCTTCTGGATTGCGGACCTTTGTGACTGCAGATTGCTTCAACTTCGTATTCCTCTTCCTGGTTGACGATGTCAGGCGGTGGTTTTAGGAATGGGGTGCCGAAGGCTTGTGTGGCCCGGTAGGGGAATAGTAGGGCTGCGTGGAAGGTGTCATGGATGCGCCAAGAAGGCAGCAATCAGAGTTTGTAGGAGACTGGTGGTAGAACGCGGGTGATTTCAAAGGGGCCGTAACGTTTGGGGGCTAATTTCCACGATGGGAGATTTAGGCAGAGATTGGTTGCTTCAAGCCAGACCCGGTCTCTGACTTTCCATGGGGAGAAGCTGTGGAAGGATCGGGAGGAGATCACTCTTCGGGCAGATTCGTGGGCAGCGAGTGCTTCTTTTCTATTTTCATCAAGCATTGTTAGGTGATCTTCTAGAGCGGCGATGAAGGTTTTCCCAAGTGGGGGAATGTTCTGGGTTCATAGCCATAGAGTAGGGAGAACGGGGATTTCTGGGTGGAGGAATGGGGGGCGGAGTTGTGATGGAATTCTGCTGAAGAGAGGGCGTTTGACCAAGAGTGGGGGTTGTTAGCGCAAAAGATGCGTAAGTAGACTTCAAGTTCCTGATTTGTTCGTTCGGTTTGGCCATCTGTTTGGGGGTGGTACGCGGATGACAGGCGGATGTCATACTTGAGTAGGCGTGCGAGTTCAAGTGCAAAGGCTGAGGCAAACTGGGGTCCCCGATCAGAGATGATTGAGTCATAGAGGCCAAACTGTTTGAAAACATTGTGGAAAAAGAGGAGGGCTACTCCGGCGGCGTCAATAGTCTTTGAGCAGGGGAGGAGTATTACCCCCTTAGTAAGGCCATGGTCAACCATGACCATGATAGAATCGAAGGAGTTGGATAGTGGGAGATCAGTGATGAGGTCGACAGAGAGTTGGTGAAAGAGTAAGGCGGAGGTTGAGGCGATGGGTAGGAGGGGAGGGTGTGAGGGGTGAGTGTTGACTTTGCTTTGCTGGCATGTGGGGCATCCCATAATGAAGTGTTTGACGAAGGTGGCGAGTCCTGGCCACCAGAAGTCTCACTCAAGGATGGACTTGGTGCAAAAGATGCCCATGTGACCAGTGAGCGGGGAGGAGTGGATGGTGTGTAGCAGGGGGGATCTGGCCGAGGGTGGGACATACATCCGTTGGTGGAAGAACAGATGACCATTTTTGAAAGTCCAGTCAGAGGCGAGTAAGTGGGGGAAAAGGGGGGAAGACGAGGAGATTGCTTCTAAGGCATGAACAACCAGTGGGTCAGATGGTGTAGAGGATTTGATGAGGTCAGTGAGTGTGAGGTCGAGTGCGTTGATCACCAGGAGTTCCGGTATAATAGGGGAGTTGATATTGTCAAGGGAGGTATCTATGTGATCTCGCCGGGAGAGGGCATCTGCTGGTCCCATCTTGGTGCCAGGGGTCACTTTCCAGACGATGTCAAAGTCTTGAAGGAAGAGGGCCCATCAAGCTTGTCATCAAGAGAGTTTGCGTGGGTCATGTAGATAGGAGAGGTTTTTGTGGTCGGTGATAATCGTGGTGGAATGATTGGCACCTTGTAGGTGATGGTGCCATTCGGAGAGGGCAAGGATAACGGCAAGAAGTTCGCAGTCATAGATATCGTAGTTGCATTCAGTGGGGGCCAGGGTTTTGGAGAAGTAGGCTAAGGGGCGAAGATCACCATTGGGGTCTGGTTGCATAAGGACTGCCCTGGCGGCAAGTAGGGAAGTGTCAGTCATGACTGAGAATGGTTTCGAAGGGTCAGGAAGAGCGAGGACTGGGGCTAAGCAGAGGGCGGAAATGAGGGATTGGAATGCCTTTTGCTGGAGGAGGGTCCAATTCCAAGTCTCATTTTTCTTGGTGAGGAAGACCAGGAGAGTGACGATATTGGAGAAATTGGGGATGAATTTTCTGTAAAAGTTGGCGAATCTGATGAACAATCTTATGCCAGTGACAGTTGTGGGGGGTTTCCAGTCCTTGAGGGTGGCGAGTTTGTGGGGGTCCATTTGTACATCTCCCTTTCCGATGATGAGACCAAGATACTCCATTGTTTGAGAGTCGAAAGAGCATTTTGATAACTTGATGGAGAGGTTATGCTCACATAATCGAAGGAGGACTTGTCGAGTGCGTTCATAATGGAGGGAAAGAGGGCCTTTAGTGCAGATACCTAGGTCATCCATGTAGATCTTCAACCAATGTTCTGCAATCATATCAGCGAAGATGTGATTCATGAATGATTGGAAAGTGGAGGGGGCATTGGAAAATCCAAAGAACATTACCGTAGGTTTGAAGAGTCCTAGGGGGGTAATGAAGGCTGCCTTCCATTGGTCTGATTTGCGAATTCGAATGTTGTTGTATCCCCACCGGATGTCCATTTTGGTGAAGTGGTTGGTGTCTCTTATATCCTCTAAGAGATCAGATATGAGGGGCAGGGGGTAAGCATTCTGGATGGTATGGGAATTCAGGTAACAATAGTCCTGGCAAGGGCGGAGGGTCCCATCTTTCTTAGGAATGAAAAAGAAAGGGGAGGCTTGTGGGGATTTTGACAGGATGATGCGACCGGTTTTGAGATGTTCCTCGATGAATTCCCTGAGGGATTCTTTCTCTTTGGGGTTTAGCGAGTAGACTTTTGCAATCTTTGGGACAAAGGAATCTTTGAGGTTGATAGTGTGGTCGAAGGGGTGATGGACAGGGAGAACATTGTGAGAGGACTCTGCAAAGACGTCGGCAAAGTCTTTGCAGAATTCAGGGACAGTGATTTGGGAGAGCATAGCTTTTTGAGAGATTTCCGTAGAGATGGTTAGTTTATAGATCTCTTCTTCCTCAATCTCCAACTTCCTTGGAGTAGGAGACGAAGGTGGAAACTTCCTTGGAGTAGGAGACGAGGATTGATGAAATTTCCAGTGGCTCCGGAATCAATGAGGGCAGAGGTTTCAATGCTTTGTACATTGACATCCAAACGAAGAGTTCTATTCTTTGGTGATGCTACAAGTACATGGGTAGAGTATAGGAAAGAAGATGTCGAAGCTGCTTCCCTTTTTAAAAATCCTTCGCTTTTTGTACGTTAGCAAATTGAATTGTGTTTACTTCTTCTTTGTCTTCATCATAGCACATCCTTAGGACAGAGAGGATTTCCGTTTCGTCCTTGCCAGAGGTGCAAAGGGAGTTTACATACTGTTGAAGGGGGGATGGTAAGGTGGGGGCAGGGGGCGCGGGCGATGGGATGGGGAAGGCAAGAGTGGTAGTTCGTATGTTCTGGGGGTGATTGGTATTTTTTTTTGCAACTACGGGCGTCATGTCCAATGGTTCGACAGCAGAAGCACCATCCTTCCTTGATGCATTTAGCTCATTCGGCGGGGGTGAGTTTGGTTAAAGTAGTGGTTGGATCTACTTCCATGGCATTGGGGTCTTTACTGGGGGTGCGATGGTTGTTAAAAGAGAAGGGGGAGGTGGTAGTCCCGGTGCGAAGGGTTTGGATCCTCATCTTCTGGGCGTGGAAGGTTTTGGCTTTCATTACCCAGTCTGCAATAGTGGTGGGGACCATTCCCATGGACAGGATCATAGTGGTGATTTGTTGGTCGAGTACTAGGGCGAAGTGGTCAATGAGGGTGGCCTCATCCATGATGTCGGTGTAGAGAACGGTGCGTCTCTATGGTCGTAACACCCAATTTCCCATCATTACAGCACACATATACTCCTTCCTATGTTTACCAACTTCCCGCCCGTTACTCTGTCCAAGTCCAGTGGTAAGACCAGTACTCCAGTACCATCAGTCTTCCCCGAACTACTCCAGTTTGTCCGTTTTTACCTTCATACTTGTTTCTCTTTGCATACATTACATCCTTACCTACTTACTCCACTCTTCCTTTTCCTTTCGTCAACTATGGTAACTTTCGTCCTTACTTTTACTTATGACTGACTATCGCCGGGCCGATTGGCTTTATCAGTCCCATACCTTAGAGTTTCACAGCGACCCAAAAGGGTTGTCTTTGTTTCATCAAACTCTCTCCCATCATTCAAACGCTAATCTTTGACTTCGCTTAAGTACCACTTAAGCCGTAGTTATGGACACGGGTATGCCCAGTCCATAAAATCTTTGTATTGGATATTGCAAGACAGCTACCTTTTGCTCACAACGTCCGAACTACGCTAAACGCTACCGTGATTGTCTCCGCCAATGTCCAACGTCCAACGCCCAATGCCTACGTCTCTTTTCCTCCATCACCGACAATGCTTTCGTCGACCGGTCTACCGGTCATACCGCCGCCCATACGTTCTCCGCCCAGTTTTCACTGAACTTCCTGGTAGAGTCCTCTGGACTTCGTTTCTGACCTTCCTCTTCTCTGGAATCCCTTTTGGGGCGAACCTATTTGCTCCCCTCACCCTTCCTTTGGCCAGGATTTGTAGGCTACGCTTCTCAAGTCCCTCCAGCCTTAGCAGGATCTTTACAACTGGAGCCCACCACGAGGGATTCACAAAGAGGCTCCAGACGCCGAAGTCTTCAATCTACCACCCAACGACAAGAACTCGAAAATTTTCTCAACCATTTCCGGAATTTGCAAATTAGTGAAGATCCTCTATTCCTGCAACCGGTCTCACCTCACAATGCTCGACACAACTGCTCTGACCTCCCTGAATTATCCGAGTTTGACATCAGTCATCCGTTGGACCATGACTCCGACCCGTCGCCACTAAGTACAGACCATTCTGATTGGTCCACCGCATCACGCAACCGTTCCCCTTCACCATTTGAGACTAATGAATGGTCACCGGTCTCTTTACAGACCCTTACCGCCCAGACTGCCAACCCTAATCGAACTCAGGGAGATTTACCCAAGCTCCCGAGTTTCAGTGGTCAGGTCCCCGGGGCATTTATACAGTCCATGCCGCCGAGAGAATCATCATTCCCCATCTCCCATTTCTTCTCACCGCTCACACCACTATCCTCCGAACGTTCCTCATTGTCGCCATTGTCCACAGAATCATCAACACCATCGCTCTCCTACCTTTTAGAACCATCCGCCACCTCATACTTAGACCTACCGCTTCCGCTGGCACTAATGCTGGTCCACTCGATAACACCGTCTTCCGCCACCGTATCCTCCGTACTCCCGTCTACACCTTTCTCCCTCTCTCTCCCTCCTCTTAGCTCTTGTCACTCTATGCCACCAGCACCTCCAATGAACCAACAACTGCCACAGATGCCTCTGCATGGCACCCAGAACGCCCCGAAATTTGACGGGAAGACGCCGGCCTTGTTGCCATGCTTCCTTGAAGACATCCAACTACTCGGCACAGCCGCCAGTATCACAGAAGCCGAAATGGTTCATGCTGCCATACGGTACGCCGACCTCGAAGAGTCAGAGGGATGGGAACTTCTCCGAGAAGCAACCGTCGTTCCGGCAGTATGGGCCGACTTTGTCAATGCGGTTAAAAAGTTATATCCCAGTTGCGAAGGAGCTAACCGTTACTGTCGTGCTGACATTCAATACCTTGTTCAGGAATACAGGGCTAAGCTGATGAGAACCCTAGAGGAACTCGGCGAATACCAACGAAAGTTCCTGAAGATCACTCGGCTCCTCATCATCACCAGAAAACTCTCCGACCTCGACTGCGATGCTCTCTTTCTGGCCAGTCTACCGGCCAATCTTGAGACCCAAGTCCGCCAACGTCTACTCATCACTATGACCATGCATCACCCATCAGACCCTTATCCGGTCAACAATGTCATGGACGCCATGAAATTCTTACTGACCAGCTTGGCTCTTCACACTCTCCTGGCCGCACAGCTGTACTATCCCACCTGGGCTACGCCAGCTCCGGTGCCAACTATCCCTCAAGCTGCTCCATTAGCAGCAGCACCGGTCGCAGCTCCTGTCGCTGCCCCAGCCATAAAACAAGAAAACATTGCGGTGCAGTGTGCGGTTCACTGGAACTGCGTGTTCTGTGATGACCCCACTCACTTCATGGGCAACTGCCCTCACATCGAAGCATACGTACAGTCCAGAAAGGCGACCCAAGGCACAGATGGCCAGCTCTACCTCCCTAATGGGAGATGTATTCCGCGCATGCCCGGTACCCACTGCCTCTGAGACAGCTTAGACCGGATGAATACCCTGGTCACTACCTCTACCACTGCTACCATTACTGTGGGACTCCTCTCCCTCACTTATCCTGACACTGACGCTGTTTTAGACATTGAACCGTCGGTCTTCATGGCCCCAGTCGAAGATCCAGACATTGACGCCGATCCTGCCCTCGCTAACATCGACTTTCAGCCATATATCACCAAGGCTTGGGCTAGTTTCCAGGCCGACAAGGCTAAAGATAAAGGCAAGCAAGCCTGCTTTGATGGCGTTGAGGTGCCTTCTCGAAAGACCGGTCACCCAGCTCCACGTCCAATTGCAGTTGCCGAGGAGATCATATCTCCGGCAATCTCGGCAGCTCGCCCTATGCCATCTGGAGCGTCGAGGCCTGCAACCCTGGCACCACCGGCACCTCAGCCGACCCCATCCATGTCTAAAAGTAACATCCCCTTTCGCCCAGATTATACTAACATCGCTCCTACTGCCCCAACTGGGCAATTCAGATATACCTTTCCCCTAGAAGACGAGACCGCACTGAAGCACGTCTTAGACCAGGTTCTCAAGACTTCCATCTTGATCCCGGTCAAAGAACTCATGTCCATCGCCCCGGAGGTTTGCAAGCAACTCCGGAAGCTTTCTACTACCAAGCGTATCCCCGTGTCTACTAACGTTGTACAGGTCAACGAACTCGCCGGTCACGACCCCAGTGCTGTGGAGCGCGAATTTGGGGACCAAGTTCACTGGAATGATGACGGCCTCATTGTAGCGCATCACAGCATCCCCTTACGGTCACTTGATGCAAAGGTACTCGGTACCGGATGCACCATCACAGCAGTCTTAGACACCAGTTCGGAGATCGTCGCCATGCCTAAACGGGTATGGATGGACCTCGGTCTTCCGGTCCGGTCGGACCATGTTATGACATTGTCGAATGCTAACGCTAGCACTGAGTCGACCATTGGTGTTGTCGAGAACCTTCGCCTGGACTTCGGAGCTGGCGAGGTTTGTCTCCAGGTCCAGGTAGTCCCCAGGACTAACTTTGACCTACTACTCAGCCAACCTTTTCATTGTCTTATGAGCGTGTCTACTGACGATTTCCCTGACAGTGCACAGACCATTACACTCCGAGACCCTAACTCGGGAAAAATTTATAAACTGCCGACGTGCACTTGGACCAAAGGATGTCCATGCTGCCAACACGGTCTATTCTGTGCTAACCACAAGTCCGTTGTCAAGATGGGTCTTGCAGATGCTGATGGACCTTCCAATTCATTTTTCTATTCGTCTGCCTCATACACTCCGCCCCAGTCTTGTTTCCATGTTTCACATTTGGACTTACCTGCCGCCACTCCTTCATCTTCATATGAGTTTTTATCATCTACCCAGTCCACTCCGTCCTCTTCACACTTTCTTGCACTTTCTTCCCTTTACATGTTTGATCCCGTCTCCCATTCGCTGGCTTACAAGCCAGTCACTAAAAAGGTCCGGTCAGTCGTGGCTCCTCTCGAGGAGGAGTACCATGTTCTGTGCCGGTTACCGGACAATCCTCTCGCCGGTCTCATTCCATTACCCACTAACCCCCCAGACTTCGTGCCAGGAACTCGATTCACACAGGAACGTGCTGATGCACTTGACCTCGACCCGGCCAAATGGCTGTGGCCTGAGGAGCTCAAGTTGGTCCGGTGGTTAGTCCGAAACCATGAGCTGGCCTTCGCTTGGATTCCAACCGAGTGAGGTTGCTTAGACGAACAATACTTCCCACCGGTCAAGATTCCAACGGTCCCCCATATGCCATGGATCCTTCGCAATATTCCCATACCACCATTGTCATGGGACCAAGCCATCCAAATCATCAAAGACCGGATCGCCTCCGGAGTCTACAAACCGTCCGCCGCTGCTTACCGGTCTCGCTGGTTCTGCGTGCTCAAGCAGGACAGCAAGACTCTCTGGCTTGTCCACGACCTCCAACCCCTAAACGCCGTCACCATCCAGGACTCTTCTGTCCCCCCCTTCGTTGAGCACCTGGCCGAGTCCTTTGGCAGGTACGCAGTCTACGGTATGATGGACCTGTTCACAGGTTATGACCAGTGCCCACTGCATGTTGACTCCCAGGACATGACTACGTTCAACAGTCTGCTCGGACCCCATCGTCTCACTACTCTCCCGATGGGTCACACTAACGCCATCCAAATTTACCAGGCTGATATGGCCTTCATTTTACAGGACGAAATCCCTCACCACACTATGCCATTCGTCGATGACCTACCAGTCAAATCCGGCACTAACCGCTACCAAACTCTGGACGGTACCTATGAAACCATCCCCACCAACTCCAGTATCTGGAGATTCATATGGGAACATCTGCAAGTAGTCCACCATATCCTACAACACCTGCAAAACGTCGGAGCTACGGTCTCCGCCAAGAAGTTCGTCCTCGCTGCTCCAGACGCCACTATCATTGGGCACAAGTGTACTTTTGATGGTTGAGTTGCACACAAGGCCAAGGTCCAGAAAATCCGGGACTGGCCGGAGTGCGAGAACTTGACACAAGTCCATGGGTTCCTCGGGACCTGCAGAGTCGTTCGTATTTTTATCCATGACTTTGCCGCTATTTCCCGTCCGTTGGTCAACTTGACCTGGAAGAGCGTTCCCTTCGAATGGGGTGATGCTCAGTGCAATGTGATGAACCATCTGAAGGACGAGATCATAAAGTCCCCAGCGCTCCGCCGGCTTGACTATGAGTCCAGTCGGGAGGTCGTTTTAGCCATTGATACTTCCTTGATTGCTATCGGTTTCATTCTTTTGCAGCAAGGTGAGGATGGCAAATGCTATCCGAACCGGTTTTGTTCCATCAGCTTGACGAGTGTCGAAAGCCAGTACTCCCAGGCTAAGCTCGAGCTGTACGGTCTGTTCCAGGCACTCCGGGTGGTCCGTGTCTTCATTTTCAGTGTTACCAATCTCGTCGTCGAAATGGATGCAAAGTACGTTAAGGGTATGATTAACAACCCGGACCTTCAGCTGAACGCGACCATCAACCGGTGGATCACTGGCATTCTTTTATTCCACTTCGAACTTCGTCACATTGTGGCTGAAAAGCATACTGGCCCCGACGGTCTCTCCTGGTGCCCTCATTCTGAAGAGGACCCGCCTGAGGATGATGATGTCGAGGGTTGGTTGGACGATTCCTATTCTTTTTGCATAACTTTGCTGAACGATTGCACATTCCCCTTCACCGTTGCTCCCATCATTGCATGCACCATTCCACGGACACTGTACCATGCCCCTTCACACTTACTCTCCTCGGACTATGTTATTTCACCAGTGCCTCTGGCACTGCCAATTCCTTCTATCTATGCATCCGTTTTCTCTTCCGCCATTTCCCAGCCGGTCTCTACTCCAGACTCTCCTATCATCCCCCGGTCTTCAAAGGCCGTCGCTAGAGAATCACACATTTGGTTGATTCGCAGGTTCCTCGAGACCTGTGAACGCCCTGCTAACCTTTCTGACACAGAATTCCAAACATTCGTCAACTCTGCCACCAAATTCTTTATTCTCCATGGCTCCCTATGGCATCAAGAACCACACGGTCATCATCAGTTGGTTGTACTGGAGCACCGCTGGTACGGACTTATTAAGGAGGCTCATGATGACCTCGGGCACAAAGGTGTCTTCACAGTCCATACCTGGCTCCTCCTCTGCTTCTGGTGGCTGATGCTGGTCGACGATGTCAAATGGTTTCTTCACACTTGCCACGAGTGCCAAATCCGACAAACCAACCGTTTTCATATCCCCCTGACCGTACTGGTCGTAGGTGGCCTGTTCCATAAGGCTCATCTCAACACAATGCTCATGCCCCAGTCCAGCGGTTACCGTTACATTGTCCAGGCCCAGTGTACATTGACCTCATACCTGGAGTGGCATATGCTCCGCTCCGAGAATGCCTCCGCTCTCGCTTCATTCATTTTCGAAGACCTCCTTTGCCGATGGGGTCCTCTATCCGAAATTGTTACTGACAACGGTCCCGCCTTCGTACAGGCCCTAGACTTCCTTGCTGACCGGTACAGCATTAGACACATTTGCATCTCCCCCTACAACTCCCAAGCCAACGGTCTGGTCAAACGGCGTCATTACGATGTCTGGGAGGCCATCGTTAAAACTTCCCAAGGGGGGGAGTTACGCTGGCATGTTGCCACTCACTCGGTCTTTTGGGCCAAGCAGGTTACCATACTTCGGTCTACTGGTTTGTCTCCATATTTCATGGTTCACAGCATAGAGCTGCTCTTTCCATTTGACCTCTCTGAGGCTACGTTCCTCGTTCCCCCTCCAGATACCGATCTGCTGTCTCCGTCCGGCCTGATTGCATGGCGAGCTTGTCAGCTCCAAAAGTGTCAGGAGGACTTGGAGTCTATTCGTGAGCGTGTCCTCAAGGCTCAGTTTGAGTCTATCAAACATTTCAAGGCCACTTTCAAGAACCAAATCAAGGACTTCGACTTCCAGTCCGGGAGTCTGGTCCTAGTCCATAACATCTGCATAGAAAAGGAACTTAACCAGAAGACGAAGCCTAGATACCTGGGTCCAATGGTAGTCCTTCGCCGGACTGCCGGCAGGTCATATATCCTGGCCGAGTTGGACGGGGCGGTCTCCAAACTGTAATATGCTGCCTTCCGTCTCACTCCCTACTACCCCTGTTTCACTTCTACTATACCTGTCACCGAGCTAACCGGTCTAGACGACGACAACCTGGACAAGCTGGCAGGAGAAGACATTGATGAGCCGGACGATGAAGAACCGGACTTCACCGGTCAGGACTAGTCCTGTCACCAGTCTACATACATTTTCCTTCTCAATCGTACAATAACCTCCATCTTACCCCGGGATTCGTCCAGTGACCTCTACGCCTTGCTGCTTGATTTCACTAAACAACGCCTAACAGACATTCCTCTTACTATATGCCGATAAAAGTAAAACCATAGAAAAACAAAGAACAAAGACAAAAACAAAACAAAAGAGTACGATTCCTTTTCTGTAAAGTGTCTCACTATGTATGCTCCCGATGTACCACTTATCATTCGAACGCGCTCCAAGACACCACACCCGTTTCATCCTATAAACTGCCGAACTGTATACCACCCATACTGAAGACTGCCGATAGACCGAGGTAACTCCGGTAGGGATAGATGCTAGAAGTTGACCGACGAAGCAAAGCCGGGTGGCAGCCCGCATAAAATTCTTACTCCCTCTCTTCCTCTCTCTCTTTCTTTCTTACTCTTGCTTCTTCTTTATCTTTACATTTCCTTCTACTTCATTTGAGAACCGGACTGTTTATACGAATGAGCGGACTATGTACAGATACAGGCAAACGGACTACACTACCAACGGGCCCCTCCTATACGTCCAATTCCTCCAACTCGCCCACCAAATCGCTCACCTCTGCCATCACCTCCTGGTGCTCAACATCCAGCGCCTTGATGTTCGCCTGGATTTGGTACAGGCGCGAATGCGTGACGTTGAGCCGACACGCGATTTGGTCTCGCTGGCGTTGGACCAGAGTCTTCCCGCCGATCTTCCTTACTGCCACCGCCTTCCCTTTCCCCTTCTCCTTTGGCTTGACGGGGGTATTGTCTTCCTTGATCTCGTTGTCAGAAAGGACCTCGATGGGTGATTCCACCTGCTTGCTGGAACCCACCTTGGCCGCCGCCCTGGCCAGTCTCCCCCCTATTAAACTGTCAGACCGCACTTGGATAACCAACGACTTACTCACCCTTGCTCGGCAGCACCACCACCACCATCGCGTTCTTCCTTCTCAGCGCATGTCGCCCAGCAGCCCAGCAGCATGCTTCCTTCAACCGCTAGCACTGAGCACATGCCAGTCTGGTCCCCTTGACACATTGACCAGCTACTCTTGCCTGTTTGCACTGAGCGCAAGCGTTGGAGGGCGGTTCGGGCTGAGTGGCCACCAATCTGGTAGGGGCGGTCTTCTTCCTTGGCAGGGCTGCGTCTTCTTCTTCCCCATCGGTGTCCTCTGACTGGCTCCTCTGTACTGCTGTTAGCTCAGGATGGACCGCAACAAACCCACTATGCACCTTTAGTCTGGAGGACGCGTTCAACACCGTCCCGGACAACCCGGTCACCTTCTCAATGACAGGCACCACCTGTCACTCCACCTCCTCTATGTCCAATGCTGTCCCCTGCGTGCCCACTGGCCCATTGTCTTCCTTGACTGGTGGCGCGTTCTTCCTCTTCGACCACTCTGCCTGCTGGCACTCTGCATCCACGAGCAGGGCTGCGACGTCGTCCTCCAGTTCTGTGTAGAGGTGGAGTGCGTCCACCTCCTTGGAGGCTACCTCCCATTCGTCCTAAAAGAGACATTATTGCAGTTAACATCACCTTGGTATGGCTTGAATGCTCACCATAGCATGCCCGAAGCTCTCCACCCACATCTCCATCTCCTCACAAAGTTCCTCCCGGTCGTCCAGCATCGTCTTCGCTTCGGCCATGACGTGTTTGGTGGCTGCCTTGTATCAACGGTTGACGTCTCAGCGATGTTCGGCCCCCTTTGCTGTCATGGTGCGTAGGCCATCGACTCAGCTGGTGAACTGGGATTGCATGGTGTGTGGAGTGGATGAGGGAAGGATGGAGTGTGATGTAGGAAGAGGCACAGCAGACACGACGCGACTAGACTGCCACCGTTCAAACTCTGCACTGTGCTTAGTCAGCACAACGCTGCTGTAAAACAGTAGACTTGACTCGGAGGACTAGCAGAGAGTAGTCCTGAGCCTGCAGGTGGGTTGAAGGAGATGAATATCGTCCCAAAGGAGTCCAACTACGAAGAGAAGTGCAGAGAAACCTGCCTGAGTGGGTACTACCCAAGGGAGAACAGTCTGGAAGAAGACTGGAAGTCCGGAGTAGAGAAGGTGACGAGTGGGAAGCATTGGGGACATGACAGGCAATGATGGCGACGGGCCAGAGATGATTTGGACAGATATGGCAGCGTGGTGAGAATGCAACATGAAGGAAACTGGATTATAAAATCCTAAGTACATGGTACTTATAGTCCGGAAGAGTCCAGAAGAACTAATACGAATGTAAATAAATGCGGAGTGATATAAATGGTATGTGGGATCGTATGGAAAGATCTTCGAAGGACCGGTAAAGAAGGGGTGACGAAACGATAAAGAACTGGTCTAGTATATGACCGGGCAGACTTACTTGGACTACCGGACTTCGATGGATGGGACTGGAGGTGGACGGGACTGGCTCCGGACTGAGCAGTGGTTGGAATGAATGACAGAGATGATGATGCAGTGATGGTGAAACCCGTTGAAATCGTGGTTTACGACCGTAGAGACCTACAGATCTCTACATCCGAGGGGGACTTGAATACTGACTGTCCCCAGTTAGTCACGGCGTTGTGCTGACTAAGCACAGTGTGGAGTTTGAACGATGGCGGTCTAGTCGCGTCGCATCTGTGCTGTGTCTCTCTTCATACTCCACTCCATCCTACTCTCATCTACCCTGTACGCCATGTCCCAGTTCACCAGCCGAGTCGATGGTCTTCGCGCCATGACAGCAAAAGGTGCCGAACACCGCTGGGACGTCAATAGAAGATTCAAGGCGAGTACCGAGCGCGTCACGGCGGAGGCGAAGGTGATGCCCGATGACCAGGACGAACTACAAGAAGAAAGGGACATGTGGGTAGAGAGTTTTGGGCGTGCTCTGGTAAGTTCCAGTGCCATTCCATGGTCGTATTAATCATTCTCAATGTTTCCCTTAGGACGAGTGGGTGGTAGCGTCCAAAGAAGCAGACAGTCTCCACCTGTACACTGAGTTGGAGGACAACGTCACGGCATTGCTTGCTGATGCGGAGCACATGCAGACAGATTGGGCAAAGAGGAAGGATGCGCTGCCGGTAGAGGAAGACGATGGGCCGGTCGGCACGCAAGGAATGGCAGTGGAAGTCGAGGAGGTGGAACAGCAGGTGGTGCCTGGCGCTGAGAAGGCGACCGGGTCGTCCGGGGCAGTGTCGAACGCGTCGTCGGGGCTAAAGGTGCATAGTAGAGTTATTGTGGTCTCTCCTGAACTAACAGCCATACAGAGGGGCCGGTCAGATGACACTGACGAGGAGGAAGAAGACGCGGCCATGCAGAGGAAGAAGACTGGCCCTACTGGATCGGCAGTAGCTCTGTCCGGAGCTACCTCCGATGCTTGCAGTCAGTGCAAGCAAGCAGGCGTCGCCGGCCAATGCATCAAGGGGACCGGATTAGTGTGTGCATGGTGCCAACGCCTCAAAGGGGCATGCAGCCTGGCTGCTGGGAGGCACGCGCCGAGGAGAAAAGGCATGATGGTGGTGGTGGTGCCGCCAAGCAAAGGTGAGTTTCCTGTTTTTACCCAAGATCGGTCTGATGGTTCATTAGGAGGAAGACCAGCCAGAGCAGCGGCTAAGGCTGGTTCCAGCAAGAGGGTGGACTCGCTCATTGAAGTCCTCTCCGACGACGAGATCGAGGACGATACCCCTGTCAAGCCGAAGGAGAAGGGGAAAGGGAAAGCAGCAGCGGTGAAGAAAATCGGCAGGAAGACCCTGGTCCAAAGGCAACAGGATCAAATCGCCTGCTGGCTCAACGCTGCCCACTCACGCCTGTACCAAATCAGGGCGAGCATCAAGGCATTGGACGTGGAGCAGGAGGAGGTGATGGCGGAGGTCAGTGATTTGGTGGTTGAGTTGGAGGAGTTGGACATATAGGAGGGGTTCCAGCGTTAGCGTAGTCCGGTCGTCTGTAGTATATATAGCCCGTTCGTTTGTATCAATAGTCCAGTCACCGAAGGAAGTGAAACAAAGATGTGAACATAAAAGAAGAAGTAAAAGTAAGTAAGTATGAAAGACGAGAGAGGGAGTAAGTATGTTATGCAGGCTGCTGCCCGGCTTTGCTTCATCGGTCTGCTTCTAGCGTCTATCCCTACCAGAGTTACCTTGGTCTATTGGCGGTCTTCGGTATGGGTGGTATATGGTTCGGCGGTCTATAGTAGGTAACGGGTGTGGTGTCTCGGAGCGCGTTCAAAGGAAGGGTCAGTCAGTAATCAGTTAGTTGGAGACACGTTCGATGAGATGGAGTGAGTGGAGTGGTATTCTATGTATTTTTGGCTGTATTCGTTGTTTTTTCGGTAATGGTGGACTATAGTATGTGTGCATTTTTAGTGATGTTTTTTGTTTTTCGGAGGGAAACATATCACCAGGTGAATACCGGGGTAAGACAGAGATGTATAGTAGGGTAGAATGATGGTATATTCAATAGAGGAGGCGGCATTCGGGCGAGTGTCAGTGATGATGAGGAAGGGGGTTATCCGGTGTTGATGGTGACCATTTTGTCATTTTCTGGTGCGTCAATCGCTAGTTTTGGGTACATCACCAGGGGCTTCTTCGTCAGGATAAGTCCGGTCCTGTTGGACCGGTAGACTGTGGTCTCGGATTTGGGTCTGAAAACGCTAAATTTAAATGGGGTGAACGGTAGTGAGGCTCCCTCCCCAGGGTGAGTTATTATGATGACCTTCCGG
>JBBPLO010000559.1:0-17773 GCA_038089835.1 Retiboletus flavoniger | reverse complement strand
AACGGTGATTACCGGAGTTGAAGGAGGGGCTAGTGTGGTCATTGTGACATCCGTTGAACCGATGTCGGCAGTGTGTTTTATTTACTTGAATAAATGGTCGATGATCCAGACCATGTGGGCTTGGACTGTCGACTCCGAGCTCCTGCGAGTGTGGATGAGCTTATGTACGTACAGATCGATGATCAATGAAAGCCTTGCTTGCGTTCACACAGCCATGTACTGCACCGACGCGCGTGTTCGCAGCGAGGCCAGAACTTCAAGCACACACGTGCCCCGTCGAGTGAGCTCCAGTCACCCGTTCATTCACCTTTTCTCACCTTGTGCGCAGTATTTAGGTGTTCCCGCGGATCGTGATGGTATTATCCCTTACTCAGTAGTCGAATGGCAGCGGGAGTGAACCCTTGGACACACTGCCCGTTATTCAACAACCAAGATCTCAGTTACTTTAAGTCGCCAAACTTGCCTCCGCGGACGGACCGTGCTAGTGTTTTGAAATATAGGCCTGTGCGACCGCATATGTGGTTATGGAGCCCACTTGTTGCTCTATGTTCGGGAATGCTTTCATTCTGAATCTCCCCGTCTGTCTAATCACCCGGAGTCACGATGGGGTGCCACGCAAATTACAGTGGCGCCAGGCGTTGTGGGACGCGAAATGACCCCCACCGCAGTTCGCCTCGCCTTACTCACTGTCTTCTCGAACCCTACAGTGAAGTACACATTTAACCCATGGATCCCCACTTTCACCCCTCTTTTCCTTGCCTCGTGGGTGCTGAGTCGTGGTGTCTTTTAGCAACGTGCACGTTGGTATCGTTCTGATATCAACATTGGAGAAGAGATTCTTTTTTCCTTTCCCTTTTTTTTCCAACAGTTCAGCGTCTTTTGCACTACACGACAGAATACAGACGAGAAGACACAAAAATAGCTCATCAAGCAAAAACGATACAACCGGGGGACGGCGGAAGAACAAAAATGGATGATGAGACGTTGGTCGGTTCGGCGAGGTCGCCACAGACGAGTCCTCGTTCGATGTCGACAATGACGAGTCCCAGGACGTTGCTCAGTGGTGGTACGAGCACCTTGAGGACGGGGAGGAGGCCATTGTGTAGTCTGGCGGACATGGTCGCCGAGTTGAAGCGCAGTAACGAACGTCATGCCGGTTCGTCTCTTTTCATCTATGTCATTGGCGTTGAAGGGAATGGAACGGAGCATGCTGACCTCTTCCTCGCACTTGACCTGATTAGCGATGGGTGAGTTCGCAGCCACGGAGGAAATCGAACGTGTGTTTTTGGCCTTTTTTTTGTTGCAGAGTACTGACATGCATGATATAGCACCAGCCGTGGACGAAAAACAGCAACAGGTTGGCACCGAGTTATTTTACAATTTCGAGAAGTGAGTATTTCGGACTGCTTTCCACTCCCTTGGCTGACACCCCTCCAAGACGGATCGAAACGCTAGACAAGCAGGTATGAACGCCTACATGTCCCCTTTGACATACTCCCTCTCGTATCTATGCATACTTATCCTCCGACGTCCAGCTCCGCGATTTCGAAAATGCCTCGCTCGAACTGGGCAGCTCCGTCGGAGTCGTCTGGTCCGCCTTTGGACTTCAAGAACGCCTTGCCAAGATTCTCTTTCTATTCCGTGAAAATGCTGCCTATATCTACCCTCGCAAGATTGCGCGCAAACCGCATGAGACTCTCCTCAATCCTAACGTGATGGAACGAAGGGAGGACTGGCGCAACCGTTCGACAGTACCTCATTCACAGGGCAATCTCGAGCTCGATATGCTTCCGAACCAGTTGGAGAGTCTCGCAGGGGATGTGGGGGCGTTTATTAGTTGCCTCAACGAGTTTGAAGAGCTCAATGATGAAGCAATTAGTCAGTCAATGCGGGCATTTGAGGACGATTTGCGAGTGTGTCACATCTTGTCTTATTTTTCTCAGTTTTGGTGGTTTATCTCATCTTTCTCATGTTGTTCGACTGCAGTATTTTTCTGCTTGTCTTAACGAATACAAAAGTGCGTGTCTTTGTCACGCTTGGTGTGTGTTGATAATCACCGTGCTTCTAGACCAGTTCCGATCATCGGCGGTGCAGCGGTATACCCACGACCTGATGTTTGAAATAGGTGATCATCTCGATGAAATCACTGTTGCGCTGACCATCTTCATCGAAATTGGTGGGTTGCTAACACGCGCTCGACGGGTGATGTGATGTGCATTTACTGACGACCCGTCTAGGTATACCAACTATATGGTTCCACCAACAACATGCCACGAAGAACTTGTTGAACGTCTCGACACTGTCGATCATCTTTGGGGTCGTCGATGCGTCACCCTTGGTTTGTTCGAGTCATATAACGGGTAACACTCTCGCCGACTGCATCAACATGTTTTGGATGGCCTCGTTAGTTTTCAGTATCGCAGGTGGGGTCAACGGCCTTCTTGGTCTCACTTGGAAACAATCCATCTAGTAAGTGCGATTGTGCCCTGCTGCTCCCAGTGTGATATCCTCTATTCACTGAGCCCTTGCTTGGGTTGTGTAGTCGCTCCCCTGTGCACCGTGTCCCATGGTGGCTGCTCGCATGGATGAAGGGGTCTCCGCTGGTGTTTCTCGTGATTGCTATCGTATGCTTTTCTGCTAGTGTCGTGCTCTTCACGTATGCTTCTCAGCAGGTATGGTATCTTCAGCCCATTGCCGCCTTGACTTTTTATCCACCTATTTTATTTCAGAACCCCATCGCATCGGCGATCATCGTGGTCATGACGGTATGTCTATCTCATTTCTCCGGAGTGCCCACAAAGGCCTCAGTCTCAATCATTCGTTCCTTTTTACTCGGCAGCTCGTTGCGTCATCGGGTCTCATTTGCATCTCCGGTTGGTTCGTATTGGAGCGATGGACGTTCCTCAGGCAAAAAGAACAAAAGTGGCTCGAAGGAGTCATTTCTGAAACCCTCGACGAACTCGCTGAACTCGGTATCGTCCGCGCACACCGACTCGCTATGCAATGGTGCAGCCGCTGTCTCACCGCGACACGTACTTCCTTTACCCGTCTTCTTTCCTGGATGGCCGACACACGCAAGCTCACAGCCAAAGTCAAGAGAGGTGCGATGAGCACCGCCGATGACGAAGTGGATGCGGGCGAACACGCGCGCTTGCCGTCCATTTCGAGCGAAGGCCCCGGTTCATCCTACAGTCACAAACAAAAACTCGACACCCATCTCCTCCTCGATGTCCGCGATCCCCGCGCCCGTTTCCAAAACGCTGTCCGCACCGTGATCAAGCTGCAGCGCACGACGAAACGGCCGACCCCCGTGCGTCCGGGGTTACCTCGTCGAGACTCATGGTGGCAAACCCCGATTCCTGCGAATTCGCATATGTCTGCGAGTCCGATGCCGGATCCAGGGCTTTGGGCTTTGAGAGGGGCGAGGGTGACCCAGGTAATCGAGGAGCTCAAGGCGCTCGATTTGGCGCAGGAACTATTTCCGCATGGGGCCCTCGTGCGGCACATCGAGTTTTCGCCCAATGGCAAGTACTTCGCGACGTCGAGGTAGGAGTATAGTATTGCATGATTTCGAGGATGTCAGCTGACAGATGGGCTCCGCCCTCCCAGTTGGGACAGAACTGCAATGATCTTTCGCGTCGGAGTGAGTCGTGCCTGTCGTCGTTTCTTCAGGTGGTTCTGAGTTGTTGATAGTGAACTTTCATCTTGCAGGAGACACTTACGCATCATCGCATGCTCGTGCACGTCCGGGGTTTCGTCAGTCAAGTCGCTTGGTAAATGGACTCGTGGTTCTATGAGAGAGTTGGTCTGATGTCCCGCTCAGATCACCCAACGGTCGCTTGCTCCTTACACGGTTCACGCGCGGTCTCAAGCTGTGGTCCCAGGTAAATCACCGCATCCCCCGTCGGTGTTCTCGTCCCCGTTAGAAAACCTAACACATCACGTTGTGTTTCTGTTCAGGATGGGGTGTGTAAGCAGACCATCGACCGACCCAAGACGGCCAGTTCGGTTGTTTGGCTTCCTACTGGACAAGGTGAGGGCGTGCAACAGGTGTTTCTGACTTCGATTTCTTTCTCTCATATACTTTCTTTGTCAGCGATCCTTTCGGTCGAGGGTAGTCAAGTGGTGAAATTGGTGCGCTGTTATTGTTCGTAGATTGGTATGCATCAGGTAATAATCGACATGGACTAGGATCCGAATGGAAAGGTACGCGGCGTTTGTTACGAGACAGACCTGGGCCAACGAACACTTCATCACCCATTGCAATCGTATCTGCAGGTCTTGCACGTGTATCATGTCGGCCACGTGCGATTGATCAACGTGGCGGTGACTTCCGATTCTTCGCGTTGATAGCCATAGGACCGTCTGTACCTCCAGCGAGTGAGCCACAGCCGACGCGTCAGACCAAAGTCGAGAAACGGATCATCGGTAAGGGAGTGTTTGATCGTTCGTGTTCTCCACTGACTAAAATGAGCAGTATACAATATGGATACGAAACGAAAGGAGGGGTGCGTATGGATGACTTCGCAGAGCAGCCATGCTCATACTTTTATAGTCAAACACCTTTGTTTGATGATGTCCGTGACATCGTTATTTCGAAGCGGATGTCCGTCGTTCTTGTATCGTTTGAACAGGTACGTCCCTGTCATCGCCTATCCTGCTCTCGTCCTGTACCAATAGTTCTTCCACGTCTTACTATCCTTCCCATACCCAGGCTGCACCCCAACTCTGGAAACTCGAGATCGTGCGGGACAGAGCGCGGACGAACATGGCAAGTCCCCTGACGGCACGACTGAACTTCAAGCACTCTTTTGCGCTCAACGTCCCCACCTCCATCGCGGGCTCCTGTTACTTTGGGGGAAAAGACGAGCAATTTGTATTTTGTGTCGGTAAAGGTAGGTAACCATTTCGCTTGCACCGACCACGACCGGAGCAGACTGTTTGGCTAACCCCACGTTTGCCTTGTGCCTTACGTTTCATGTAGCCGGCGACGTGCACGTCTGGGATCGAGAGACAGCGGCGTTGCTGCGTTACCTACGCCCATGAATATGCCCGAGTTGAGGGATATGACGTGTATTGGGTGGAACAATGGGACGGACCAGCCGATGATGTTTGCGACTGGGAGTCATGACGGGACGGTGCGGGTGTGGTCAACGGCGGCGGTTCACCGAGCTTCGGGGAGCTCTACGGAGGCAGAGTCGGATGGCTAGTGGAGTCAGTGGGCCAAGTTTTCAAGGTACGATGGGAGGTGTAGGAAGGGGGTCAACGCACCCGAGAACGGGGAGAAGGCGAGGACAGGGGTGCCAACTTGATGTTTCTATTTAGCAAAATTTCGTCACACCTTTCGGTCGACATTGCCAATAATCATCGTTATAATATCTCAACCGGGCAACCGACATCACGGTAATAGGGGCGCAGACAATCATACGGGTCGGCGTACACACTGCGAGTCCAGGGCGGCAAACGTTGAGAACCAAGTGTTTCAGGCCATAGGGAAGCGTCGGTGGCCGTTACATAAGTCCCAGGACCCGCGGCCTGATAGTAGTAGTATTCGGATTCGGTGAACCTCTGCGCACCTGAGAGTTGGCAGCCCGCTTGCACCCTTTTTGGAGAACCTCGTCATATCATATCCTATCACCCCATCGATAGAATCTCACCTGGGCTTTGGACACTACATGCAAGAGGCCAGTTTCTTTAGAGCGTATGGTAAACTCGAGCATGCATGCATGAGATGCGGCAGCAGTTGGCCACGCCGCTGAACCCACGAGAGATGAGACTTTGCCAGATCAGTGTACATGGAACAAGGCATGGTTGGCTGCATGTCTCAAAGGCCACTACCAGTCGATTTGGGGTTTCGCCTGAATGCGGCTGACTCAAGCGCTGAGCCATCACCAATACTGGACAGCTAAGCAGTCAAGACAACGCGCCGCTTAGACCGTTACGCCAAAAGGCAGTGATACTGAATGGTTAGCATTCAGTACCCCGAGCGGTATATCTGCTAGTTATAGGTACCTAGGTAAGCTTGTAGGCTTACAGAAGCGCGTTATTTTGTCACATCCTCGACGTTTCAACTCTGGATCTGGGCCACAGTGCGTTCATGATGCCGCCATCAAACAAGTGAAGGGTACTGTATCGTTCGATCAAATCCAGATCACAGACTTGGGTAGAGAGAAAACAGATACTAATCGTAATCGTATATGCACCGTAGTTCGGCAACGACAAAGTTCTCCCTCCTTTTTCCACTTCCCATGATCGTATCTTCCCGCCACTGATCGATCACATCTGCTTCAAGACTAGTAT
This sequence comes from Retiboletus flavoniger, assembly GCA_038089835.1. Lineage (NCBI taxonomy): Eukaryota > Fungi > Basidiomycota > Agaricomycetes > Boletales > Boletaceae > Retiboletus > Retiboletus flavoniger. The sequence continues at coordinate 11,473 of JBBPLO010000559.1, read as the reverse complement.
ATCACTGTGTCAAATCTGGGCTTGCTTTACATATGTTTCAATTATCACTATTCTGGACCTGCAGCCCGTTTCGTGTGCTCGGCTTCTGGTCCTGACTCGTTGTCTTTTTCTGCTTGATGAATGCCAAGAGATCAAAACGTCGGCCGATGGCGCCAACAATTGAATAGATTTCGTGTGATAGGATTCCCAGTGTACCTTGTCGCGGATGTACTGGGTGAGTTCCCCATTCACGTGCCATTCCGGATATTTAGACTGTGGAAGGAAGGCAGCTTCGTCATTCCAAGGGTTCGGCAACGACCAAGACCGACCGAAGAACCGGATTCGGTCCCACGTGACTCTCACCAGACCGTTTTGTCATCACGTGATTCGGCTTCAACCAAGGTGAAACCCCAGACTCGGGTTTAATGTAGGTACTACATGGCTGTATTAGCAGACTACTAGAATTTGCGACCATGTGTGTGGCAGTGACCCCTTGGGTCACTTGTCCGAATCCCGATGACCTACCCCTTGGAATGACCAAATTTTCAATTTTCCTGGTGAGAGTCACGTGAGACGAAATTCGGTCCTTCGGTCGGTCTCGGTCGTTGCCGAACCCTTTGGAATGACGAAGCTGCCCGTTGCATGACCCTACCGGAAGAACTTCAGATGAGTCGATCGTCTAGCTGATACGCCAACCCGAGCTGTTTAGCGCCGTACTGAATCCTTCTAGACACCGAGACAACTTTTGACGAGGATGCCGTTCAACTTGAAGAGTAGCATCCCCGACACAATTTTTGTCTGGTGTTCGTCAGAAAGCTCGCCATTTTCTCTTCCTCACTCGCCTGGCGTTACTGCTTTACTTAGGCTTGGAGCAGATCGTATTAGAAGGTTGGAACCTATGCAAGCTGAATTGAAACATCGGCTCTCATCGAATTTCCCCCTCAACAATATCTGCGCTGTGGATGTCGTTACGTATGACCATCGATGTCGATGTGACGTTGGCTAGGAAATATTCAGCCGACGCAGGTTGAGAACTTCGAACGAATCCATGGGTCTTCGTGTTCGCACACTTGCAATAATATTATTGCCCTCATTTGGCAGCAGCCGTCTCCGACAACGCAGATGAGGTCCGAGCGGGACCGTGAGATGGTATCAATGTGAGGGAGGTTTCCCTCGAGATTGAAGAAGCCCCGAGGAATAGCATTACAGATAAAAGTGCGTCCGTACATACGTGATACGCGAGCCATCGTGATAAGTAAACAATCGTGAGTCCCAACATCCACCATAAAAACGGCGCCGACGGACCACATGCGTCAGACGCTGCGTCTCTTTCTTTTTCTTGTTTTGTGGGTAAGTTCGCCCTGTCCGATGAAGCCAAAAAAAATACCTGCAGATATGCAACGACAAACAAGCGAAAACAGGTAATCCTGAAAGGAGCGTGTAGGTGTAAAGCGAGAGCGTTCTCGATCAAGGCTTGCCAAAGACGAGTTTACCCGTGCTGTGGCCGTTACTGTGCTTCTCCACCTCGATACCGATCAGCTTCGTTTTGCTATGCAACCAGTCCAGGCGACGGACGCCTCCCTCCCATCCGCCGCCCATCTTGGTGCATCGTTTTTCGTATGCGCGGGTGACTTTGCGCTGGGCGCGACTGCCATGGCCGAGCGCCTCCCATTCCTGTGGGGTTATCCGCGTCAGGAGTGTTGTATGGAGAGAGTAGAGTAGGTCCAGATTCGTAATGCTCGATGACCGATTGGATTTGCCCGATGACCCCCCAACGTAGAATCCGCTACCGCTTGGGGATGAAGTAGAGGGACCGACGATGACTGGCCATGGGAACTTGTCAGAGCGGAGAACCAGTCGCGAAGCAGCCGGGGTCGGTGGGTCTGTGGCTGGCTGTGAGAGCGTATGCGCAGGGACGGCTGTATGCGTCGTACGGTCAAGGACGGTACGCGAAGAAGGGGTGTACGTGATATCATATGAAATAGGTGCGCTATGCAACCGTGTTGACGCAAATAGTGGATGCATATGTAGCGAGGTTGGGTGGTACAGAATTTTGGGCTCTGCGCTACCTGCATCTGAGGGACGTGTTGGGTGGATCAGTCAAAGCAAGCAGGTGGATCTTTGTGAGTATGACGTACGAGAATGCACGGATCCCGTGACCGACGAAACGCTACCTTGCCATGTTGGGTTATGTCTCAGCGACGGTCGGCGTTCATATCTCACATGGTGCGAAGAGCTACCAACGGATGATCCAGGGGGAGCAGATCCGGGAAGGAGTGACGAGCTCGAGTTGGTCCGAGACGACGGCCCAAACGACACAGATGGTGTCATCGAGGGGGTGTGGGGCCTGGTATAATGCGCGACTTCATCCAGAGAAGGTCAGTCAGTAAAGGATGGATGGACATGAACACATACGATGCTCAGAGGACTTGTAACTCGCGCGCCGGTACAATGGCGACCGTTCAACCTTGGATGACGTCCTATACCTCACTTCTCCAGAAGAGCTGGACGCTTGTGCAGTCGTTTCAAATGCATTGTACCGCAACGGCGAGGGAGCAGTGGTACGAGCAGAGTAGCTATTGCTACGCTTGGTCTTCAAGCGCGGTGGGGAAGTAGGCCCACCAGAAGCTGCACCCGAAGTTGCGTAGATGTAATTGGGAGTTGGCTGGGAACGAGAGCGCCAGTGAGACTTTGAAGACTGCTCACGAGAAGGAGAGCTGTCACGAGAGTGCCCGCCAAAGATGTAGCGCAAGTAGGAGGTCATGGTGTTGCGTTTAGTGGGTCGTGAACGCAAGGTCGTATCTCGTCAAACAGAATCCACTGGGTGGAGAATGATTAAGCCCAATGGTTGGTGTTTGACTGTTTATATACGCGTGATAAGAGGTTTTCAGGGTCTGGGACGAACATCAGTCCAGGTTCTAGACATGTTGCAAAGCGATGAATTGAAGTAAGAGGACCCCCAGAAAAAAAATGGCGGGAATGCTCCGCCTTGCTGCCGGATGTTAGGAGGGTCTCATGCCGAAAATGCGACGCGAACAAGATTGGAGGGATCTCTTGATGCAGGTATATGGCGACATTTGGCGTTATCACGTTTTTGATTTGTCCCAAAAGTCCCTGCAGTCGATAAGCGCATGCAGTCATGCGACCGGCCGGAGAGAGAGGGTGGTCTGGGGGACAGCTGATGTAAACTCGAAGCGGGTTTGCCACGGCTCGTGGCGAGTGTGATTGAATCGGCGTTTAGTGTTTGGTTTGCAGGTCTGCAATGAGGCGCGTTGAGTCTGATCACCACCCACTGGTCGCTTCTTGACACATGGTGACCGCATGTTCGGAATTTACGGCCATGGCGCGTACGACGTGACCGCCCTGTTGATACGTCCTATCGCTTGACCAGCGCAACCTCTAGAAACATTCTCAACTGTAACATGTAGCTAATATGTCAGTCCGCCAAACCTAACTGAGCTCGCTCGCCTCATGAGTGTTCTGAGCCAGATTTCACGGTGCTCTCCGATCTCCAGCCAAGTCTATGCTTGTATGAGAACACGAAAACATGAACAACGTGGGCCAATGCCAAAGTGTTTGTCGACAGGCGGAAGCCGGTGACCAGTTGGGCGGTCTCGGGGAGAAAGCGAAATGAACGCGTGTTTACAAGTTGGGATTATTACCCACAAGTAGCGCGACTCTGCTCTAGAACCACTCAACGCATCGAAGCGACAGATACACCGCATCAGAACGAGAAAAAAAAAAGTGATCTGTTACTCTACGGTATGAAGTCATTAAACAGGCTAGGCGAAATGAAGATGATGATTGCTCTCCTGGTCGATCGCTGATCGCACCCTTTCAAGTTCGCGTTCTATTCTCCCGGCACGCTAGATGGAACCTTACAGAAAATATTGCTGGGAGGTCAATTAGACATCCATTCCGGATTCTGCTGCCACCGTGGCCAGCACAATGACAAATGCTCACTGCCGGCAGGAGATAGGACCGACTTTGAAATTGGTCTTCTCCCGCTGGCCACGAAGGCTTGATTAGCAGCGGTCTGATCGCATCATGCTCTTGCAGAATAAATATATTTGAATCAGAGCAAAAGAGCAGGAAGAATTCTCTGTAGTGGATGGTGCATAACTCGACTCGGATGTTGTGTCACGGGCGGAGAAGCTAGTGGGTGCTTAGAATAAATTGAGCGGTCTCATGGTACAGAACACACCTAGTTTCAGGAACCCTGCTGCGAAGTAGCGGGAGCAAATACGGCCGAGGCCCTGGTTGCAGAATAGTGTAAGGAGTACTTGTGTTTGGTTTCTGATCCAAACAAAAGACGAACTAAACTAGTAACCCTCGTTCGAAACTGGTCCGTTCACCTCCGACACTTGACATGAACCATGAGCCCAACGTTTGGAAAAATTCTGAACAAGCTTAAGCATATTGGCTCTTCGCAAGCAGGCCCATTAGATTTAGGTGATCCTGCCACTGACGAACAGGTCTATCGTTATCGAAGGCAGAGGGGTGTAAACCTTGGTAAGGAGACAGTGGAGTCACGCATTGAACACAATCACTGAGCGGACAGGTTCTTGGTTTTTCCTGGAGCGGTGGATTGCAGAGACACCGTTTGTGCAGGCGGTACCTCCCGGACAGAGCGACTTGGATGTCGCTAAGGGCCCTCACGCGAAGGAAATCTTGGAGCGCCATTGGGACACATGGATCACGAACAAAGATTTCGAGTGGCTCGCAGCCAAGGGTATAAACTCAGTGCGGATCCCAGTACGCTTTGTCCTCTCGCTTGGAGATACGCTTCACGAGATCACGCATACAGATTGGTTATTATCACTTGTGCAGCCTTGATCGCTCCTTGCTGTCGGGGACGGATTTCCATGGCCTTGACAGTGTGTTTGAGGGTGCTTGGATCCGACTCGTGCGAGCAGTCGAGACCGCTCAATTTTATGGCATCGGTGTCCTATTCGGTCTGCGATTCTCCCCTTCCCTTCCAACTTCCTAATGCTATCTACAGACTTGCATTCTGCTCCCGGGAAGCAGAATCAAGATTCTCACTCGGGAACTTCTTCTCCCACTGTTCTATTCACCACTCGATCCAATCTAGAGCTTACCGCCCGAGTCCTTCGCATCTTGTTGTCTGCCGTGCGGTCGCTGCGGTCGGAGCGTGATCCCCCGATCAGTAATATCATTGGAATTGAGTTGCTCAACGAGCCCAAGCCATCATCTCATTCTACGCTGAAGGACTGGTACGGAAAAGTGATAAAGGAACTACGCGCAATCGACCCAGGGCTGCCTATTTACTTATCTGATTGTTGGATGTCTGACGATTATGCCCACTTTGTCAAGTCGCTCCCTGAATCCACCGCACCGATTTGTCTAGACCACCACCTTTATCGCTGTTTTACGCCAGAGGATATTTCGACGCCGGCCACACAGCATTCCATATCGCTGATGGATCCTAATGCGCCGACGCCGCAGAGCTTCGCACGCGTAGCGGGTGTACTTGAGGGTGCCGGGGGTGCGCTTGTGGTTGGGGAATGGTCTGGCGCGCTGAATCCTGGCTCGCTGCAAGGCCCCATCGACGCACGTGAAGAACAAGCCAGGTATGTCGCCGCACAGCTCGCCCTGTTCGAGCAGTACTGCGCTGGGTGGTTCTTCTGGACGTACAAGAAGCAATACCATGGCGATCAAGGGTGGTCCTTCAGGGATGCAGTAGAAGCAGACGTATTTCCAAATCGTGTCGGCGTGTATCCGAATAGGAACGTTCCTGTAGACGACCCAGATCGAGCGGGAAGGAAGGCTGCGGCGTTGGGTCGGGCTGCAGGTTAGTCCACGTCTTGGTTCCCTCTCAGCCCTCGTTTTTCAATATGGTTTGAAGGTCAACATACTTCCTATTGGGCTCAGTACCCAGGGCATTATGAACATTGGCGTTTTAGCAAGGGTTATGACCAAGGCTGGGAAGACGCTTACCGATTTCTTCTACACAACGTCGCAAACCAGCATGTCGTCTCTGAACTCGGATTCCAGGGGCCATGGAAGAAAAGGAGGGTGCGCGAGCATGGAGTCGATTGCGGGTTTAGTAATAACCTTTGGGAATACGGTGAGGCATACGGCTGCATCAGTCTTGGTTTCGTTTTCCTTTTGTTCCTTGCGGATTCTCTTGGACTTGGCCTGGACTGATATTACTCTTATCTTTCTCAGAACATGGTTATGGGCAAGCCATTCGCGACGCAAACCTCGACTTCCAGGCTGTTTATTGCTGAGTCCTGCGATCCTCGTGGTCTAATTTTCCGGTTTCGTGTTGATGCTGTGAACGGCCTTATCTTCTGTTGCATGGTTGGCACAGTCATCAGGTACCAGTTGACCCGTACTCCTGGCGTGCTTACCCTATTTTAATATTTAAGGACGGGATATACCGTTCGCTCTCTGTTGTTATGATTTATCCCACCTGTGTGTCACATGGTCTGATGCAATGCAGTGTTCCTTAATGCCCCTACTACCGTTACGCCGCAGTAGAAGCGATGGGTCGAACGTACACCAAGCGACTCGACCCTTTGCTTTCTCAATCTCCATCATCACGCGTCATGACGAGGGGTAAAATACATTTCAACTATCAAGGCAGTGTGGGGTATACAGTACGTGTCGTACGATACTGTAGACGATATACATACAACATACTATAATTTATCGGAGCAAATGTCGTTCCTAATCTATCGTGGGTATACTGCGGAATATCATCAAAGACAGTCACCGTCGTCAGAGACGCGGCAATCAGGCAGTGATCAGTCTCCAATGATGCAAACCGTCCTCATCATATGTTCTGATCAACCCTCTGAAGACGTGTTTATCCAATAGATAGTCGATGCGCTTCACTCCCTGACTCGCCTCCACATGCGCCGATGATGGCACACTGCGGCATCTCCGAGTGTACGCACGCGCGATCGCAGTCTCCTCGGACAGGCTGAGCTTAGCCCAGTCATGATGTGTGATCTGCCTGTGAAGCGAGGCATGGATCATATAGAGGACGTCGCCGAGTGCGATCAGAGATGGCGCAGTGGGAGCGGCATATTCATTGTAATGAAACTCCAGGTCAATCGGCCATTGCGGAATGGCATCGTGGGAGATACGCATTCGCGTGATAGACGGGTACGTTGCGGGCTCGTGAAGTTCGTCCGCGGAAATCACAGCCGATTGTCCAGGACCGATCCATCGGAGCGGGGCAAAGGAGGGTGAGGCGAGGTCAAAGTAAAAGTCCATGCGGGGTGCCTCTCCGTTCAGAAGGGGGTGGATCTGAAATTGGGAAGAGGTGTCGGCCCACGGGGAGGCGGGTTCCCATGGCCGAAAGCCCCCACCGAAGGACCGTCTTCGGGCGTGGGTGGGTGTGGACGGTGTTGAGAGGAATGGGCTGGGTGGCATCCCATGCCAGGATGGTCTGCGTGTACGGGGAGGGGGGGTCCAATAGGAATCATCAAAATGCACACCTTGAGGTGTGTTAGGTCTGAGATACGGGGATGACGGTGGGTATGGGGAGGATGGGTAAAGCGTAGCGGGAGGGATGAAAGGTGAACGTTGTGTGTAAGCGCCGTACCCGAGAAATGGAGTGGGCTCGAAAGCCAAGGGGGCGTAGATGTATGGAGCAGCCATGATGATCGATGATCAGAATTGTGTTTGTGTGGGGTGGACAAGGCGCGGGATTATCTTATATCTAAAAGATAGGCGGCATTAGACACAGCTTTCGATGCCAGCTGCCGTCGTCATTCATCCAGTCATGGCACAGCCTGTCTGACGCACCTCACAGCCACACTGGGCGGAGTAGATCAACGCCCGAGTGGAGTGCTTTCGGCTTCTGGCTTGGCTCTTCGAAGCAAGTGGAGAAGCACAGCGTTCACAGTGCTATCCAACAGGTTGGAGGCGGTTGGGAGTCAGGTCTTTCCCAAACAGTAAGCTCCGAGGCAAGCTACAGATTAGAGAGTGACTCACCAGTCCAAAACCAGTTACTGCAACCTGTCAATATATGGGGTATTGTGCTGTAGAACGTCGGGGAAATCGATGATCAGAGCTGGGACGCAGTGGTTGTTTGTTAAGATAATAAGATGGCCTACCAACAGCGCCGTGGACGATTGATAACAGCGTGAACGCCGGCGCCCAAGAAGGGTGTTTGTCATTCCCAGCGTTCGGCGCTTAAGCACTCTTTTTTCCCATCGTCCGAATCCGAGTCGACTGCATCGCCAAGCTTGGATAGCCCATCGGTGTCAATATTGAAAAACAACATAACGAGAAGGATTACGGATACTTGATAATTCAAGGCAAAGGACTTACATGCTCGTTAAAAGCGCACGGAACCAGTGTGCACTACGAACGTCGTGTTTCGGCTGAGTGATGTCAGTCTCTTTTAGAGGCGCCATAGACTCAGTAAACGATAGGGACAAGGTGTTAGGAAGGAACAACATTGGACATGATGATTCAGTAGTACTCAGTACCGTGAGGGAAAAAGAAAGTTATTCATCAGCAATTGGAAAAGTCTGCGGAAAGTCTGCGCACAGAATATAAAAGGGTTAGCGTAGTTTGCATGCTGTCAGACACTCCTTAGGACCGCTTAGATGCTCCCGGGCCAATCAGAGACCTTGTTCAGTCGCGTCAGAGGTGTGGTAGAGTCGTCAAGCGATAACGTTACGACCGTGTTTGCAGATCAGTGTGTGACCCTCGGAGTTGGAACTTTGGCTCAGGTTAAACTAAATGCATACTTTGGTGATTGATGTCATAAACTGCCCACGAGGTGCCCTGCTGAAGAAAACAAAAAGAAATTTTCATTAGGACTGAACGCAGGGTTCAGGAAACCATACAGGGGTCACCACACATCCTGTGACTTTTGGACGCCCTGCTAAACATGACGTTACCAATGGAAACACGGGTGCGAGCCAAAATTCCTATCCTGGATAGTGGTGCTGATCGTGCGTTTCAGGTCACTAAATTCAGGTAGCACGCATAGCTGAGAGTCGCATTTCTCTTCAAGTGGTTACAACGTAGTGTGTTCGGGTCCAGCGGAAAATTCGTTTCTGGTCGGCACATTGAGACAATCTTGGCAGTTTTGGTCATCGCAGACAGGTACAGAAATCTGAGTCGCAGGCAAGCTTACAGTTCATGCTAGACAAGCAATTTGCGTAAGCGTACTTGGCTATCTCATGGCTAGAACAGTCCAAGATGTTGCATATCACCGACCATAGACAACCTACTCTTTATTACCCAAGGATTACAGCTTGAAACCGCCAGCTAGACCCATGACATCCTCTGGGTCTACCACCGCTTTAATTGCCTGTAATCTCGGTAGGTTATCACCATATAGGCTTTCCAGCGGGGTATCGAAGATGGCATAATTGGGGTAGAGCGACATTGGCGATCTCACTTTGACCGCCATCAAAGGCTTTCGCCTGCAGCGTTTGCGCACTCATCCGTACCGCATCCTGGATGCGCTGATCGGAATCGGGTAACAGCCATGAATACTGAATGTTGAGAGGCATGAAACCTTGCGTACGCGAAGGTGGGTATGCAGACGGGGTCATGTTATGAGTGAAAAGTGTGGGGAGAAAAATTTGCACATCATATAAGATGAATAGGTCAGACTCCAGCACAAGATTTTCGCCCCAATACTGAAGTGAGATATTCAGCGAGCTCGTATCTGCAATGTGAGCGATACTCTGCACTCACAATGGACTCGTTGGCGATTGACTGAAGCAAGGAAAGCGGATAGTCGGTTGCGGAAATTGTATTGAAGATGCCACTGTTTAAAGTGTTTTAGAATGATTCAGATCGACGGGAGGCGCACTTACCGCATCCCGGAGGTTGCATTTAGAGGTATCGACCGCACAAAGGATAAGTATGAACGAGTACGGACATCTTGTGTGAGGGAGGGAATCGCCAGAAATTCGTCAAAGGTTCCAACAGGTGGTATTGGCGCATCGTAGAAAAGGACCTCCATCACGGTCGTCTGAGTGGCACAAATAAACATGTTGACTATCAAAGGAAGACGCTGCAAATGCCTCACCAGTCCAAGGGCATAAGTATATCCTGTGACGATCACAGCTTTTGGATCCGTACTGTGTGTCGCAAAATTCACCGTCGCGAGGTTAACCTCATCTAGAACATCTGCGGTATAGATAATGAGACCCCCCTTTGCATCTCGCGTTTCAATATCAAATACACCTCTGGAATCAAGGCATGCATACCCAGATTTGCGTTTGTGGGAACGTCTTCAATGTAAAGCTCGTTACGATACCCTGAATGCTCATCAGCACGGCACTTGCTGGTTGTGCTTTTGACGTACAAAATTATTCAAGCCTCCCTACAAAGAAACTAATCAGGTTTCCATATCATGTCTAGAAAAGCACATACTTTCAGAGAGAAAAAAAGGTCAGGACTCGATGTCTCTGTGATATCGGTAACGGTCCCATTAGGCATGACCAGTCCAAACGCTTGTACTGTGTCAACGGTCAGACCATACTGGTTCGTGAGCCAAGAGTACCCTTTAGCCACGTCAAGACATCTATCAATCATACATGTGCTTTGAACGCACCTCCACCGAGTGTGAGCCCGGCAACACCAACGCCAGATACTCGTCCACCAACCACATTCACACCATGAGGTTCAAGCGCTGCATAAACATCATCCCAAATCAGACCTGCTCCTACTGTCACCATTTGTGCTTCAGAATCGTAGACTATATCGGAGAACCTGGACATTGCTATCTGAACTCCAACAGTCGACGAAAACCCTGGGTTAGTGGCGTGCCCACCGCCTTTGACCTGTAAGAGTATAATGTGAGCTTTGAGTAGTTCTCAGCCTCAACAATACGAACCGCAAATGGGGTTCGTGTTTTGCCGAGAATTTGCAGCTGGAAGTAATCTCCTTCGTGAATGAGGGCATGTCAATTGAACAAAACGTACTCACTGCAATACCGACATCCTCTACAATACCAGGCTCGAACGAGCATGCTGCGATTTGGGTGCTTGAAGATGCCCAGTGGTAGATATCCTGTGCATAGTCGAGCGATACTGCGACGTGAGTCATCTTTGAGCCCCAACTCAAGCAGAAAGGAGATGTGGATGAACGGACCAATATCGTAAACGGCTGACGCAGAAGAAATAGAGACTGCAATCTCTCGACAAGTCTCATTCAGTAAAAGGCGGCGGTGTAGTAGCTCCCTATTGTCAGCGAGTGTGGACCCGGTTGTGCTGCCCAACACCACCATAGCAATGGACAGGAGAATGGCACAAATCATACTTGCTCAGAGGCTGGAAACCCCTACGTCTGCTTGTCCGAATTGCGCGATGGTTTATATGCCATTCAATATTCGGGTGGCCTGAGAAGCAGAGTCTTATGGCTCATCTGCAAGTTGAAACCGGGTTAGCCGAGGCAAATGTCCGGCATTTGTGTGACCGCATGGGGAAGGACCCTTAATTCCCTTTTTCGCTGACCCATCCTCCAATCACAGCTCCCGAATGGCCTACGA
>JBBPLO010000554.1:0-17803 GCA_038089835.1 Retiboletus flavoniger | reverse complement strand
TCTAAGGGTACCTCCGGAGTCTCGGAGTTGAGCTTCCGAGCGAGATAACGTCGGAGTTGGTGAGTACGAGACCGGAGATGGGTTCGGAGGGTCGGAGCGGACTTGGTGAAAATCCGGTATGTGACAGTCGGTATCTGGTGGGGGAACGAGGAATGTAGCCTTGGAGAGGTCAAATGGAAAAAGCAGCTCTACACCATGAACCATAAAATACAGAGACAAACCAGTAGACCGGAGTATAGTAACCCGCTCGGCCCAAAAGACTGAGTGAGCAGCAACATGCCAGCATAACTCCCCCCCTTGGGAAGTTTTAACGATGGTCTCCTGGACATCGTAATGACGCTGTTCGACCAAACCGTTGGCTTGGGAGTTATAGGAGGAGATGTGGATGTGATGAATGCTGTATCGATCAGCAAGGAAATCTAGGGCTTGTATGAAAGCGGGGCCATTGTCAGTAACAATTTCGGATAGGGGACCCCACTGGCAAAGGAGGTCTTCGAATATGAATGATGCGAGAGCGGAGGCATTCTCAAAGCGGAGCATATGCCACTCTGGGTATGAAGTCAGTGCACACCAGGCCTGGACGATGTAATGATAACTGCCAGACCAGGGCATGAGCATCATGTCGAGATGAACCTTACAGAACAGGCCACCTACGACCAGTATGGTCGGGGGGATATGAAAATGGTTGGTTTGTCAGATTTGGCACTTGTGGCAAGTGCGAAGAAACCATTTGACATCATTGACCAGCATCAGCCACCAGAAGTGGAGTAGGAGCTGGGTATGGACTGTGAAGACACCTTTGTGCCCGAGGTCATCGTAAGCCTCCTTAATAAGTCTGTACTGGTGGTGCTCTGGTATAACCAACTGATGATGACTGTGTGGTTCTTGATGCCATAGGGAGCTGTGCAGAAAAAAGAATTTGGTGGTGGAGTTGATGAATGTTTGGAAATCTGTGTCAGAAAGGTCAGTGGGGTGTTTGCGGGTCTCGAGGAACCCATGAATCAACCAAACACGTGATTCTCTAGTGATGGCCTTTGAAGACTGGAGAATGGTAGGAGAGTCCAGAATAGAGTCTGGCTGTGAAATGGAGGAAGAGAAAATGGATGTGTAGGCAGAAGGAAATGGCAGTGCCTGAGGCACTGGTGAAATAACATAGTTCAAAGAGGGTAAGTGCGAATGGGCGTGGTACAGTGTTCATGGAGTGGTACGTGCGAAGACGGGTGCAGAGGCAAAGGGGAACATGTGATCATTCAGTAAGGTTATGCAAAAAGAATAGGAATCGTCCAACCAACCCTCGACATCATTGTTCTCAGGTGGGTCCTCATCGGAATGAGGGTGCCAGGATAGACTGTCAGGGCTGGTGTGCTTTTCAGCCAGAATGTGACAAAGTTCAAAATGGAATAAAAGAATGCTGGTGATCCACCAGTTGATGGTCACATTCAGCTGAAGATCTGGGTTGTTAATCATACCCTTAACATACTTTGTGTCCATTTTGACAACAAGATTAGTAACACCAAAAATGAAAACATGGACTGCCTGGAGTGCCCAGAACAGACCATACAGCTCGAGCTTAGCCTGGGAGTACCAGCTTTCAATGCTCGTCAAGCTGATAGAACAAAAGCGGTTCGGATAGCATTTGCCATCCTCACCTTGCTGTGAAAGAATGAAGCTGATAGCAATAATGGAAGTATCAACAGCGAGGACAACCTTCCGACCGGACTCATAGTCAAGCCAGCGGAGCACTGGGAATTTGATGATCTCGTTCTTCAGATGATTCATAGCGTCACGCTGGGTGTGACCCCATTCAAAGGGAACACTCTTCCAGGTCAGATTAACCAATGACCAGAAGATAGTGGTGAAGTCTCAGATGAAAATACGAATGACTCCACAGGTTCCGAGAAACCCATGGACTTGTGTCAAGTTCTCACACTCAGGCCAGTCCCAGATTTTCTGGACCTTGGCCTCATGTGCAACTTGACCGTCAAAAGTACACTTGTGCCCAATGATAGTGGCATTCAGAGCGGTGAGGACGAACTTCTTGGCAGAGACTGTAGCTCCGACATTTTGCAGGCACTGAAGGATGTGGTGAACAACTTGTAGATGTTCCCATATGAATCTCTGGATATTGGAGTTGGTGGGGATGGTTTCGTAGATACCGTCCAGAGTGTGGTAGCGACTAGTGCCAGATTTGACTGGTAGGTCGTCGACGAATGGCATAGTATGGTGAGGGATTTCGTCCTGTAAAATGAAGGCCATATCAGCCTGATAAATCTGGACAGCATTAGTGTGACCCATTGGAAGAGTAGTGAGACGATGAGGTCTGAGCAGACTGTTGAATGTAGTCATGTCCTGGGAGTCAACGTGCAGCGGGCACTGGTCATAGCCTGCAAACAGGTCCATCATACCATAGACCACATACCCACTGAACGACTTGGCCAGGTGCTCAATGAAGGGGGGAACAGAAGAGTCCCGGATGGTGACGGTGTTTAGAGGTTGGAGGTCATGGACGAGGCAGAGAGTCTTGCCATCCTGCTTGAGCACACAGAACCAGCAAGACCGGTAAGCAGCAGCAGACAGTTCATAGACTCTGGAGGCAATCCAGTCTTTGATGATTTGAATTGCCTGATCCCATGAGGACAGCGATATAGGAATGTTGCGGAGTATCCAGGGCATATGGAGAACTGTTGGGATCTTGACCGGTGGGAAGTACTGTTCATCTAAGCAACCTTGCTCAGTTGGAATCCAAGCAAAGGCCAGCTTATGGTTTTGGACTAACCATCAGACCAACTTGAGCTCCTCAGACCACAGCCATTTGGCCAGGTTAAGGTCAAGTGTGTCAGCACATTCCTTTGTAAATTGAGTTCCTGGCACAAAGTCTGGGGGATTAGTGGGTAATGGTAAAAGACCAGCAAGAGGATTGTCTGATAACCAGCACAGGACGCAGTACTCCTCCTTGAGAGGAGCCACAACTAACTGGGCTTTTTTAGTGACTGGCTTGTAAGCCAGCAAATAAGAAACAGGATCGAAGGTATAGAGAGAAGAAAGTGCGAGAATATGTGATGAAGACAGAGTGGACTGGATAGAGGATAAAAAGTCATATGAGAGTGAAGGAGTAGTGGCGGGTAAGTCTGAATGTGAAATGTGGAAACAAGACTGGGGCGGGGATGGAAACAGAGTGTATGAGGCAGATGAATAGAAAAACGAATTGGTAGGTCCATCAGCATCTGCAAGACCCATCTCAATGATGGACTTGTGATTAGCACAAAAGAGACCATGCTGGCAGCACAGACATCCTTCAGTCCAAGCCTGCATCGGCAGTTTGTATACTTTGCCTGAGTTAGGGTCTCAGAGCATGATAGTCTGTGCGCCGTCAGGGAAATCGTCAGTAGATGCACTCATTAGGCAATGAAAAGGTTGGCCAAGTAATAGATCGAAGTTAGCTCTGGGGACTACTTGGACCTGAAGACAAACCTTGCCGGCTCCGAAGTCCAGGCAAAGGTTCTTGACGACACCAATGGTTGATTTGGTGCTAGTGTTAGCATTCGACATTGTCATAACATGGTCCAACCAGACTGGAAGACCAAGGTCTGTCCATACCCATTTAGGCATGGCAATGATCTCTGAACCAGTGTCTAAGATCACAGTGATGGTGCATCCAGTACCAAGTACTTTTGCGTCAAGTGACCATAACAGAATGCTGTGATGTGCTACAATGAGGCCATCATTGTTCTGGTGAACTTGGTCCCAAAATTCACACTCCACAGCACTGGGGTCATGACCAGCAAGTTTGTTGACCTGTACAATGTTAGTAGACACAGGTATATGCTTGGTAGTAGAAAGCTCCTGGAGTTGCTTGCAAACCTCCAGGGCGATGGACATGAGTTCTTTGACCGGAATTGAGATGGAAGTCTTGAGAACCCAGTCTAAGATGTGCTTCAGTGTGATCTCATCTTCTAAGGGAAAGGTGTATCTAAATTGCCCAGTTGGGGCAGTAGGAGTGATGTTAGTATGTTCAGGGCAAAAGGGAATGTTACTTTTAGACATGGATGGGGTTAGCTGAGGTGCTGGTGGTGCCGGGGTGGCAGGCCTCAGCACACCAGGTGGCATAGTATGAGCTGCCGAGATTGCTGGAGATACGATCTCCTCAGCAACTGCAGTCGTACATGGAGCTGGGTGACTGGTCTTTCAGGAGGGCACCTCGATGCCATCAAAGTGGGCTCACTTGCCTTTATCTTTAGCCTTGTTGGCCTGGAAACTAGCCCAGGCCTTGGTGATATATGGCTGAAAGTCGATGTTAGCAAGGGCAGGGTCAGCCTCAAGGTCTTGATCTTCAACCAGGGCCATGAAGACCGATGGTTCGATGTCTAAAATGGTGTCAGTGTCAGGACAGGTGAGTGAAAGGATTCCCGCAGTAACAGTAGCGGCGGTAGAGGTAGTGACCAGAGTGGTCATCCAATCTAAGCTGTCTCGGAGGCAGCGAGTACTGGGCATGTGCAGAATACACCTCCCATTAGGGAGGTAGAGCCAGCTGTCTGTGCCTCGGGTCGCCTTTCCGGACTGTACATATGCCTCAACATGAGGGCAGTTGCCCATGAAGTAAGCGGGGTCATTGCAGAATGCACAGTTCTGGTGAACCACACACTGCACAGCCATGTTGTAGAGATCTGTAGGTCTCTATGGTCATAAACCATGATTTCAACAGGTTTCACCATCACCACATCATCATCTCCATCGTTCATTCCAACCGCCGCTCAGTCTGGAGCCGGTCCCATCCACCTCCGGTCCCATCCATTGAAGTCCGGTAGTCCAAGTAAGTCTGCCCAGTCATATACTAGACCGGTTCTTTATCATTTCGTCACCCCTTCTTTACCAGTCCTTCGAAGACCTTTCCATACGATCCCACATACCATTTATATCACTCTGCATTTATTTACATTCGTATTAGTTCTTCCGGACTCTTCTGGACTATAAGTACCATGTACTTAGGATTTTATAATCCAGTTTCCTTCACGTTGGATTCTCACCACGCCGCCATATCTGTCCAAATCATCTCTGGCCCGTTGCCATCATCATCCATCACGTCCCCAACGCTTCCCACTTGTCACCTTCTCTACTCCGGACTTCCGGTCTTCTTCCAGACTGTTCTCCCTTGGGCAGTACTCACTCGGGCAGGTTTCTCTGCACTTCTCTTTGTAGTTGGACCCCTTTGGGATGATATTCGTCTCCTTCAACCCACCTGCAGGCTCAGGACTACTCTCTGCTAGTCCTCCAAGTCAAGTTTATTGTTTTACAACATTTTCTTGTTTTACAGCCAGGGCAACAATAGGAGCTGCGACTGGCACTACTGCTAGTGGAGCGGCTTGGGGAATAGTTGGTGCCAGAGCTGGTGTAGCCCAGGCGGGGTAGTATGGCTGTGCTGTGGGGAGAGTGCGAAGAGCTGAGCCAGTTAGTAAGAATTTTGTGGTGTCCACGACGTCGTCGACCAGGTAAGGGTCTGAAGGGTGATGCGCAGTCATGGTGATGAGTAGGCATTGGTGGACTTGGGTCTCAAGGTCAGCCAGTAGACCAGCCAGAAAGAGAGCATCGTGGTTGAGGTCAGAGAGCTTCCTGGCAATGATTAGGAGCTGGGTGATCTTCAGGAACTTTTGTTGATACTTGCCAAGTTCCTCTAGGGTTCTCATCAGCTTACCCCTGTATTCCTGAATCAAGTATTGAATGTCAGCTCAACAATAACAGTTAGCTCCTTTGCAACTGGGATATAACTTTTTAACTGCATTGACAAAGTTGGCCCATACTGCCAGAATGATGGTTGCTTCTCGGAGAAGTTCCCATTCTTCTGACTCTTCGAGGTCAGCATACCATATAGCAGCACGAACCATCTCTGCTTCCATAATACTGGTGGCTGTGCCAAGTAATTGGATGTCTTCGAGGAAGCACAGCAACAAGGCTGGCGTCTTCCTGTCAAACTTCGGGGCATTCTGGGTGCTGCACAGGGGCATCTGTGGCAATTGTTGGTTCATTGGAGGTGCTGGTGGCATAGGGTAGTGAGGGATAAGAGGAGGAAGAGAGAGGGAGAAAGGTGTAGATGGGAGTATGGAGGATACAGTGGCGGAAGACGGTGTTATCGACTGAGTGTTACGCGTAGCGTACAAGAAAGGGCTCGAGGTAGCTAGGGTCATCTACAGGCAATACTCATGAAGAGACCAACTTCTGATAGAGACTTGGGGCAGAAGAGCTGTCCTTAGAATCGCTAAGGTTGCTGAGCACAGAGGGACTAGGAGGGACTCAAGAAGATATGCTAATATTGTGCAGATCAAGAATAGAGACTGGAAATATAGGGAGGCGAGAACTAAATACTAGAGAGACTTCCCACACACGGACCAAGTAGTGTTGAGGATACAACTAAGTACGAGAGAACTTAGTTAGGAGAAGAGGGTCCAAAAGGGTAAAGAAGAAGTGATGGAGTTCTATGGAAAGCAGACTAGGGATAGTGTAGAAGGTCCTCCGATGAAGAGGTGTACCTCCTGTGCCCAAGAGACACGATGTCCCCGGTAAGAGATTAAAGACGAAAAGTGTACTACTAGGAGAAAGCGATGGTGAGGAAAGAAAATTGTAACACTGAGCCAGTGTTAGGGCCAGCAGAAGTGGTAGGTCTAAGTATGAAGTGGCGGATGGTTCTAGAAGATAGGAGAGGGATGGGGTCAATGATTTGATAGATGATGGCAATGATGAGGAACGTTCGGAGGATAGCAGCATGAGTGGTGAGAAAAAATGGGAGATGGGGAATAATGATTCTCTTGGCGGCATGGACTGTATAAATGCCCCAGAGACCTAACCTGTTATGATCCACGGTGGATTGCCCTTTTTCTTCTCTTTTTCTTCACTTAGCTAAGTTCTCGTTTATCTCTCGCCTTATCTCGGACTCAGGAGCTCTGTTTACACCTCGAGTTCTGCTTCCCTGGTTCCTTCCGTTCCACCTTATCTCAGAGCTGTTGTATTATTAGAACTGACTCGTCATGACTCATCCTCGTCTACGGATGACTCACTCCTTATCTCGGACTCACTAGGAGTCCATTACCTAAACGCCTTGGCATATGTACTTATATCGCGATCCCCGCCATGTACTATCCTTAGCTTAGTCTACTCAATTCTACGAGCTCTAAGCCACTCCTCGCTCCTCTCATCACTGTCTGTAATCAGCACATTAAGGCTAAGGGACTTTCCTGAGGCCTTCACTTTGAACCTTCGCTCCAGACTTAAGGTAACCCCTTGAAGTCCACTCACAAGTCATTAGACGTTGCTTCCGTTCAAGGAATCCCCTTGAATGTGTGTCTCCAAAGATCTCTGTTGGAACACCCTGTGTATCCTCCCTTGTCTTCATACCACGTCGAGCTCACTTTGAGTCCCCGCTGGTATCCCCTAGCCCAGCGTAACAAAAGACTAAGCTACCTTTACTATGGACGACTTTCAGGTCGTTCCACCCACCTGCTCCCACCTTCAGTCTGTACGGGGTGATTCCCTGGACAACCGCGCACCCCCTTCCTGCCTTCAGCCTGAACGGGGTAACTCCCTGGGCACCACGTCACCATTAGCTCCCACTGGTTCCTACCCCGAGGTATGCCCGAACAAGGCCAGTCCTCCCCTGAACCCTCGTCCCCCTCGTCCCTCAAACACTCTGACCCCGATGTCAATCCTACCTCTATTCAAGAGGAAGAAAACACTGTCCGCCTCGCGCAAGGACTTGCCCACCAACTTAGTATTCCATGAGTTCCTTCCCCTGAGACTCCCACTCCCATTGCCATGCAACTGAGCATGTCTCTCCCTACCAGACCTACTAAGCCACCCTCCCTCACAGGCTTCCCTCTATCTCGCCCACGCCCCACCGTCACACCCTTACCCTTGCCCCCAGCAACTATGTCTTCAAAGGAACTATGCCTTGGAGCCCCTGAACCCTTCGATGGGTCCTATGATAAGTCCGAACAGTGGTTCAACACTGTTCAGTTCTACCTCCTCATCAATGCTGATGTCTATGACACCAACGTGAAGAAAATCGCGTTCGCCCTTTCGCATATGACCCAAGGGTCTGCCGCCATCTGGGCAGCAACTTTCCGACAGAAATGTTGCTCTGCCGGAACCATCAACCTAGGCATGGTCACCGCCTTCACCACAGAATTCCAGGCTGCCTTCAAACACCAGGACTCAATTGGAAACGCCATTGCCTGGCTCTCTACCACCCGAATGCAGAAGAAGAAGGACGGATTCTCTCCCACCCTTCTTAACTACATCGCCACCTTCCACAGCAAAGTAGCTGTTGCCCAAATTACAGACGATAATGTCCTCATCGCCTACTTCGCCTCCAGTCTGCCATCCTCCATCATGTACAAGATCTACGCAATGGAAACTCCCCCAACCACCATCGCCGACTGGTACTCAAAAGCCATGCACTTCAACAACATGTGGAACCGTGCCCACAAAGTTGCCTCTAGGTCCGGAGCAGCCCACGTAAAGGACTTCTCCTTTACCCCAAAAACCTGAGTCAACCCCAATGCTATGGACGTCGATGTCGTCCGAACCATCGCGAAGATGACCCCCAAAGAAAAGCAGCGATGTATTAAAAACAATCTCTGCTTCTGATGCCGCCAAAGTGGCCACTCCTCCTGGAACTGTCCGGCCTTCTCCCCACAGGTACCGAAGGCCCCTCGCCTGCCTACCAAAAAGGTGGTGGAGGTGACCGACGAAGAAGAACTCCCTCACCTTCAAGAAATCGAAGATGATGACAAAGAAGACAAGGAATCCATAAAAGCAGTGTTTCTCCAGGATTTTTAGAATGGAAGCCTACCTTGATGTTAGCCCCTTCCTATGTTAACTCTGTACTTGTAAAAGCGGTGACTAAATCAATGATCATTCTGGTCCAAGTCATATGTCCCTCATACACCATGAAAACCGTCGACACCAGAGCACTCATTGATAGCGGCACCAGCATCTCTTGCATCGACTATGGTTTCATTGCAAAATATAAACTCCCCATGATGAAACTCTCCTCCCCCATCCTTGCCAAGAATGCTGACGGCACCACCAACCATCAAGGAAAGATCACCCATATGTGCTCTCTGTTCCTTCACATCGAAGGACTAGCCCAGAAAGTCCTCTTCCACGTCATGCACCTAGGACGTGACAACCTCATCCTGGGACTTCCGTGGCTCCACTCTGCCAACCCAAACATTGACTGGACCACTCATACCCTGACCCTTGACGAGTCCATCGACCAGTCAAAGCTCCTACATCACAAACACAAGAAAGACCTAGAGCGACACAACAAGGTCTATTCCTTCCCTATCCATGAACCTGACTCTATCCTGGTCCAAACCATCTCCCACAACCACCTCCACAACTATCTCGATAGAGAGGTAGAAGAGAGATATCTCAACGTTGCTATACATAACCAATCCATCTTCCGCATCATCCGTTGCAGATCTCAATTCCTTCATGCTTCCCAGATAGCCAAGATCACCAAGGCCACCAAACTCGCCATGGAAGAAGCCCTTGCAACTCCCAAAGCCTCTCTCCCCCTGGAATACGCCAAATTCAGTTCAGTCTTTTCCCAAGAAGCTGTGGACCACCTGCCGCCATCCAGACCCTACAACCATAAAATCTCCTTAAAACCTGACTTCTCTCCTAGCATCGGGAGGATCTACCCCCTCTCCCCCGAGGAGAAAACTGCCGTGGACAAATTTATTGATGAAAACCTTGCCGCCAGAAAGATCTCCCCCTTGAAATCCCCCCAAGCTTCCCCTTTCTTCTTCATTCACAAGAAGGATGGAGGACTATGTCCTTGCCAAGACTACCACAAGCTCAATGAAGCCACTGTCCAAGACACCTATCCACTTCCCCTAATCTCCGAACTCATTGATAAACTTAAAGATGCCCACAAATTTACCAAGTTCGATGTCTGATGGGAATACAACAACATCCAAATCGCCCCAGAAGACCAATGGAAAGCTGCTTTCGTAACCCACCATGGTCTCTTCAAGCTGAATGTCATGTACTTCGGACTCACCAACTCCCCCACCACGTTCCAAAGGTTCATGAACAACTCATTCGGTGACTTGATCGCAGAAGGATGGCTCATCATCTACATGGACAACCTCCTTATTTTCTCTGCTGATGAGACTACTCACACCGACAGAACCCATCATGTCCTCCAACGCATGACCGAACTCCACCTCCACCTCAAACTCGAGAAGTGCAAGTTTGCCACAGACAAGGTAGAGTACCTCGATCTCATCGTCAAACTGGGTCACATTGCTATGGACCCCATCAAACTGGAAGGCATCTCCAAATGGCCCGAACTGACCACCCTGAAACAAGTTCGCTCCTTCCTCAGGTTTGCTAACTTCTACAGACGTTTTATCCAAGGCTACTCGACCACCGCCCGACCCTTGATCGACCTCACCAAGAAGAACCAACCCTGGCTATGGTCCCCCACCTGCCAGGACACCTTCAACACCCTCAAGAACGCCTTCCAATCCCAATCTGTCCTACAACTCCCCAACACTGGTGCCCAGTTCGCCATAGCCACCAACGCCTCTAAATTTGCCTCTGGCATGATCCTCCAACAACTCGACCCCAACGGGGAGTGGAAACCCTGCTCCTACATCTCCCAGTCATTCAACCCCGCTGAATGAAACTATGACATCCATGACTGCGAACTTCTTGCCATCATGCGCACCCTCTCCGCCTGGCGACCTACCTCCGAGGCGCCCCCTTCCTGGTCAAGGTCTTCACCGACCATCAAAACCTCACCTACTTCTGAAAACCCCAAGACCTCAACCAGCGTCAGGCGTGCTGGCTCCTTGACCTCGCCGACTATGACCTTGAATTCTCCTACACCCCCGCCACCAAACTCGCCGCCCCTGACGCCCTCTCATGGTGCCCAGACCATGACTCCCATGAGACAGACAACTCCGCTGTCACTCTCCTCCCCGAAACCACATTCATCGCATCTGTCAACACCCTCCTCGCTAAACAAATATCTGATGAATGCACAATCGACCCCACGGCCCTCCAGGCCCTCCAGTCCCTCTCCGCACCACTCCCTGTGTCCTTTCGGGCATGCTTCTCTCCCTGGCAATCTGTCAATGGAGCCCTCACCTTTCACGGCCGCCTCTACGTGCCCCCCAACTCTCGCCAGGCGGTCTTGGCCAAACACCATGACCACCCTACCACCGGCCACCCTGGCTATATAAAAACCCGTCAACTCATTGCCGCCGAATGCTGGTGGCCCGGCCTTGCTGCGCATGTCTGCAATTATGTCTCCGGCTGTGCCATTTGCCAGCAAAATAAGACCAACACCCACCCAACCACCCCTCCTCTCACACCCATCCGCTCCTCCTGTACTTGCCCCTTCCAACAAATCTCCTGCGATCTAATCACAGATCTCCCTGTCTCCGACAGATTTGATAGTCTCCTGGTCATGGTCAACCACAGCCTTACAAAGGGGGTAATTCTTTGCCCCATGAAGAAAACCGTCACTGCCGACGGAATTGCCACCCTGTTCGCCCACAAAGTCTACTCCCAGTACGGACTCCCGGACAAAATCATCTCCGACCGAGGCCCTCAATTCGCCTCCATGTTCTCTAAAGAACTTGGAAGAATCCTCAACTACAAGCTCGCCCTCTCCACCGCCTTCCACCCTCAGACTGACGGGGAAACCGAGAGAGTCAACCAAGAAATAGAGACCTATCTCCACATCTTCTGCGGAGATGACCCCACTTTGTGGGCCAGTAAAATTTCCTTAGCCAAATTCACTCACAACCATCGCCCCCACTCGGTCACTAACAAATCTCCCTTCTTCCTCCTCATGGGATACGAACCTAACCCCTTGCCCATGCTAGTCCCCTCCACCAACGTCCCCGCCATTGAAACCCAACTCAAGGAGCTTGCCTCCACCTGAAATGAAGCCCTCGCTTTCCACGAATTGGCCCGCCAAGTGATGGCCAACCGGAACAAACGACTCTTTACTCCTTTTAGTAAAGGAGATAAGGTATGGCTTGAGGCCCGCAATCTCCGCCGAGAACTAGCCAATCCCAAATTCTCTTCTAAACGAGAGGGACTGTTTGTTATCACTGATGTCTTATCCCCCATTTCCTACTGCCTAGCCCTTTCTAAAACGTGGAAACTCCACCCCACATTCCATGCTTCTCTCTTATCGCCCTATTGCCAAAATGCTGTTTATGGCCCCCATTTCAAAAAGAACCCACTGGAGCTCATCAGCAGACAAGTGGAGTATGAAGTGGAGAAGATCATTTGTCATCGCGGTGCTTCGGATAAGCGCCACTATCTAGTTCAGTGGAAAGGGTACTCCGCTGATGACGACTCCTGGCTCCCTGAAAAAGATTTCAAACACGCATGGACCATCCTCCTTGCGTATAAGAAAGCACACCCCTGCACCTTTTCCCCTTAACCCTCTTCCCTCTCCTCGTAGTCTACAAAAAGAAAACCGCCACACAAAAAGAAACTATGTCTTCCATTACCACAGTATCATCCCTCCATTCTTCTCCTCCTCTGTCCTCTCCATTAGCTGATAAAAACAATATCGTCCTCGCCGAGGATGTGCCCATAGTTTTCCCTACCTTAGATTCGCACACATCCACCATATATGATCCCATGACCTCTTCCTCCTGTGCTCCCTCCCCTGGATGGGGATCCCCTGCTGCTGGTCCCCCACGTTGGGGAGACTGCTCCCCCGAACTCCCCCCTGTCTCTCTCGCAACCATAATTCCGGCACCCATCTTGAGCATCAATGTCCCTATCAATGCCCATCGCCTTAGGGAAGACTACCCCTTCCGAGATGATCTCCAGGAGCTCACATCATCGCTGACCAACTCCCACCTCCTCCTTCCCATGCAGTCCTTTGTTGAGGATGCATCCCCCTTGGAGCTCATCTTCAAACTCTACTTGCAGATAGCCCACCTTGGCCTCATCCCCCCAAACCCTTCCGATGCACAATGTGCCTGCCTCCATACCGTCTTGTCCTCCATCTACCGAGACACGCACGCCATCACCCTCCTCCTAGCCTATCAGCTCGGAGCCCTTGAATTCCTCCAGGACCTCAACAGGTACCTGAAGGAACACTCCAAATGCCAGGCCTGCCAAGCCAACTCCACCCCCTCCGCATCTGCTTCTCCCCTCGACCAGGCAGAGATAGACTTCCTAGACCGAGTAGAAGCATTCTGGACTGGCAACAAAGGCGCCACGCCTCTCTTGCCATCCCACCCTCAATACCAACAGGCATGCTTCCATTGCCATCGCCTCAGTCACTTTTGGGCAGACTGTCAAGCCTACCAATGCCCGATATGTCTTAACTTCACCCCTGGTTATTCGCAGAAATGCTGTCCCCTCCAGTGACCTCCTCCCCCCCCTCACTTCTCCTCATCCTCTGGATCTTCCCAAGGGAATAGATCCCCTGAACTATGCCGTAACTGCAGGGTTCACCCGTCTTCTCCCCCGCATCCCATACCACCACCATGTCATCACTCCCCCATCGAAACAAACAACTATGGAGACGACGATGTCAATGACGTCCTTGATGACATCGCTTATGCTAACATAATGGGTTCCCCTGGTGCTGGTTACATTGATCTGTGAGGAAGGTTCATCGGAGCCTCACCCCTAGCACGGGAGTAATGTTACGATCCATGGTGGATCGCCCTTTTTCTTCTCTTTTTCTTCACTTAGCTAAGTCCTCATTTGTCTCTCGCCTTATCTTGGACTCAGGAGCTCTGTTTACGCCTCGAGTTCCACTTCCCCAGTTCCTTCCGTTCTGCCTTATCTCGGAGCCGTTGTATTATTAGAACTGACTCATCGTGACTCATCCTCATCTACGGATGACTCACTCCTTATCTCGGACTCACTAGGAGTCCATTACCTAAACACCTTGGCGTATGTACTTATATCGCGATCCCCGCCATGTACTATCCTTAGCTTAGTCTACTCAATTCTACGAGCTCTAAGCCACTCCTCGCTCCTCTCGTCGCTGTCTGTAATCAGCACATTAAGGCTAAGGGACTTCCCTGAGGCCTTCACTTTGAACCTTCGCTCCGGACTTAAGGTAACCCCTTGAAGTCCACTCACAAGTCATTAGATGTTGCTTCCATTCAAGGAATCCCCTTGAACGTGTGTCTCTGAAGATCTCTGTCGGAACACCCTGTGTATCCTCCCTCATCTTCATACCACATTGAGCTCACTTTGAGTCCCTGCTGGTATCCCCTAGCCCAGCATAACATAACCACTGAAACTCGGAAGCTTGGGTAAATCTCCCTGAGTTAGACTAGGGTCAGCGGTCTGGGTGGTAAGGGTCTGTAAAGTGACTGGTGACTGGTCGTTAGTTTTGAACGGTGAAGGGGAATGGTTGCGTGATATGGTAGGCCAATCAGAATGGTCTATACTTAGCAGTGACAGGTCCAAGTCATGATCCGACGAATGACTGATGTCAAGGTCAGATAATTCAAGGAGGTCAGAGTGATTGTGTTGAGCATTGTGAGGTGAGACCGGTTGCAAGAATAGAGAATCTTCGCTAATTTGCAAATTCCAGAAATGGTCGAGAAAATTTTCGAGTTCTTGTCATTGGGTGGTAGGTCGAAGACTTCGGCATCTGGAACCTCTTTCTGAATCCCTTGCAGTGGGCTCCAGTTGTAAAGATCCTGCTAAGGCTGGAGGGACTTGAGAAGTGTAGCCTACAAGTCCTGGCCAAAGGAAAGGTGAGGGGAGCAAATAGGTTCGCCCCAAAAGAGATTCCAGAGAAGAGGAAGTTCAGCAATGAAGTCCAGAGGACTCTACCTAGAAGTCCAGTGAAGACTGGGCGGAGGATGTATGGGTGGCAGTATGACTGGAAGACTGGTCAATGAAAGCATTGTTGGTGAAGGAGGAAAAGAGATGTAGACGTTGGGCATTGGACATTGGACATTGGCGGAGATGATGGCGATAGCGTTTAGTGTAGTTCGGGCATTGTGAGCAAAAGGTAGCTGTGTTGCAATATGCAATACAAAGATTTTATGGACCAGGCATACCCATGTCCATAACTACAGCTTAAGTGGTACTTAAGCGAAGTCAAAGATTAGCGTTAGAATGATGGGAGAAGGTTTGATGAAACAAAGACGACCCTTTCGGGCTGCCATGAAACTCTAAGGTATGGGACCAATAAAACTGATTGGCTCAGCAATAATCAGTCATAAGTAAAAGTAAAAAACGAAAGTCATTGTAGTCGACAAAAGAAAAAGGAAAAGTGGGGTAAGTAAGTAAGGATGGAACATATGTAAGGAGAAACAAGTGTGAAGGTCAAATGGACGGACCGGAGTAGTTCGGGGAAGACCGACTGTACCGGAGTACCAGTCTTACCACTGGACTTGGGCAGAGTGACAGACGGAAGTCAGTATGCATAGGAAGGAGTATATGTGCACTGGAATTGTTATACTGGGCTATGGAATACCAGCGGGGACTCAAGGTGAGCTTGTGTAGGACGAGAAGACGAGGAAGGATACGCAGGATACTCCGACAGAAGTCTTCAAGAGTATGTGTTCAAGGGGACTCCTTGAATGGAAGCAATGCCAAACAGCCTGCGGGTCGACTCGAGGGGTTTCCTCAGTCAGGGGCGAAGGTATGAGTGAAGACTCAAGGGAAAGCCCTTAGCCTTAGTGTGCTGATAACAGACAGTGACGAGAGATCAAGGAGATGGCTTAGAGCTCGTAGAATTGAGTAGACTAAGCTAAGGAGAATACAAGGCGGTTTGGGCAGTATAAGTACATACACCAAGACACTTAGGTAATGGGCCCATAGTGGGTCCGAGATAAGGAGTGAGTCATCCAGAGATAAGGGTGAGTCACGACGAGTCAGTTCTAATAATACAACAGTTCTGAAACAAAGTGGAATGGGAGGAACCAGGGAAGCAGAACTCAAGGTGTAAATGGAGTTCCTAAGTCCGAGATAAGACAAGAGACGAATGAGGACTTAGCGAAAGTAAAAGAAACAGATAAGGAAAGAAAAAGGGCGATCCACTGTGGATCGTAACATTACCCCCATGCTAGGGGTGAGACTCTGACGAACCTAACTCATAGGTCAATATATCTGGCACCTGGGGAGCCTGTCATGTTAGCATAAGCCACGTCATCAAAGATGTCATCAACGTCATCGTCTCTGTAGTTGTGGGTCTCAATGGGAGACTGGTGATGGCGGGGTCGGCAGTTGTGACGACGCGGTGGTGGTGTGGGATATGGGGGTGGAGATGGGTGAGCATGGCAGTTGCGGTGTTGCTCAGGGGAGTGGTTTCCCCTGGAAGAGCTGGAGGATGACAAAAAGTGCGGGGGTGGAGGAGGTCATCGAAGGGGGCAGCAGTGCTGTGAATGCCCTGGGGCAAAATTAAAACAGAGGGGGCACTGGTAGACCTGGCAGTCGGCGCAAAAGTGGCCAAGGCAGTGGCATTGGAAGCATGCCTCATGGTAATGGGGGTGCGAAGGCAGGAGAGGGGTGGACCTGTCGTTGCCAGTCCAGAAGGCTTCTGCTCAGGCTAAGAAGTCTATTTCGGCAGGGTTTAGGGGGGAATCAGAAGCGGATGGGGTAGAGTTGGCGTGGGCAGCTTGCTGGCGGGAGTGTTCCTTCAGGTACTGGTCGAGGTCCTGAAAGAATTTGAGAGCTCCGAGCTGATAGGCAAGGAGTAGGGAGATGGCTCGAGCGTCATGGTAGATGGAGGAGAGGACGGTGTGGAGACAAGCGTGTTGGGCATCAGAGGGATTGGGAGGGATAAGGCCTAGTCATGTGATCTGTAGGTAGAGCTTGGAGACAAGCTCTATAGGGGATGCATCCTTGACAAAGAACTGCATGGGTATAAGCAGGTGGGAGTCAGTGAGCGCAGATGTGAGCTGCTGGAGGTCATCACGTGCGGGGTAGTCCTCGCGCAGATGGTGCATGTTGATCAGGACATCGACGCTGAGGATGGGCGTCAGAACGATGGTTGCAAGAGATACGGGAGGAAACTTGGGGGAGCGGTCGCCCCAGCATGGGGGACCAGTGGCAGGGGATCCCCATCCAGGGGAAGGTGCATGGGAGGAAGAGGTCAAGGGGTCATACACGGTGGAGGCGTGCGAAGCTATAGTAGGGAAGTCTATAGGTAGGTTGTCAGCAAGGATGATGTTCTCTTTATCAGTGAGGGGAGAAGAGAGAGGAGGAGACGAGTGAAGGGACGATATAGTAGTAATAGAAGACATAGCATTTGTTTAGACGGTTTTTTGACAGTTTTTGAGATGCGGTAGGTTACGAAAAGGAAGAGGGGACTAGAGGGAAAAGGTGCGAGGGTGAGCCTTTTTATAAGCGGCGAGGATGGTCCGTGTGCGCTTTAGGTCTTTTTCAGGGAGCCAAGAGTCATCATCGGCGGAGTATCCTTTCCACCGGACCAGATAGTGGCGCTTATCTGAAGCTCCATGGTGACATATGATCTTCTCTACTTCATACTCTGCCTGTCCACTGATGAGCTCCAGTGGGTTCTTTTTGAAATGGGGGCCATAGATGGAGTTTTCACAATAAGGCGATAAGAGGGAAGCATGGAACATGGGGTGGAGTTTCCACGTCTTTGGAAGTGCTAGTCAATAAGAGATAGGAGATAGGACGTCAGTGATAATGAAGGGTCCTTCTCGCTTTGGGGAAAACTTGGGATTGGCTAATTCCCGACAGAGGTTTCGGGCCTCTAGCCATACCTTATCTTCCTTACTAAACGGGGTAAAGGGGCATTTGTTCCTGCCAAGCATCACTTGGC
>JBBPLO010000553.1:1627-11871 GCA_038089835.1 Retiboletus flavoniger | reverse complement strand
CCGTGCTTATCTCATGGTATAGCGAGAAGCAAGACACTGACGAAACTAGCGTTTGACTGGCAGGACATGTTGAAGAAGGCGACGAACGATGAGACTACTTGATCCCAGTTATTTCGTGGTCGTGTTGTGGAGCATAGAACTCTTTTCGGATATTAGCACTGAATCATTAATATTATCATGGAGGACACGTTCCTTTGATCCAGCAGATGTATTTGCGTCAGACCCTCAGGTTCTGCCATTCGTTGCCAATCCGAAAAAGGGCCATCTGTTTGACCCACGACACCCGCCAGGAAAGATTAATTGTGCAATTCTCTTCACAATTTCGCCGCCTCTCCGATAACCGAGACCAGAAAGCCCACAAGATGTCCAAGAAGGCGCTCATATTGATCGCAGACGGTACAGAAGAGATGGAATTGTGAGGTGATCGTCGCTACTGCCCGACTCGAACTGACATATGCAGTACCATCACTTACGATACGCTCGTCCGGGCAGGCGTCGAATGTACATCTGCCAACGTTCAAAGCGGTGGATCCCCATACGGATCAGTGGGGACGAGTCCGGCCCTGGTTGTGTGTTCGAGGGGTGTCAAGATCTTGCCTGATACAACTCTCCAGCCCCTGAATGCGGGCCCGGTAAGTGTAGATGTGACTACCTACGGATGGTCTCGCTCACAATCTGCAGGATAAATACGACGCCCTGATTATCCCTGGTGGGCTCAAGGGCGCCGAGACCCTTTCTCAGTCTACCGAAGTACAAACCCTGGTGAGGGAATACTATGAAGGTAACAAAATCGTGGCCATGATATGTGCAGGTGAGTCGAAGACGCCCACGCTATATCGCCGGTAGCAAAGCTCCTCCGGGTCTCTAGGTACGCTGGCTGCGAAAACGGCTGGTCTTGCTTTCCAACCGGTGACATCGCATCCGGTCATCAAGAACGATCTAGTTTCGGGTAAGTGGACCCAACGTCGAGCAAAGAGCACCTTGGAACGTGTTTCTCGACAGTCTATGATTACAAGGAGGATTCTGTCGTCGTGTCTGACGGGGTGTCGGGAAAAGGAACGCTAGTGACAAGGTGTGTTGATGGCCCTACTCTGATGCTCTTGTCTGACGTTGACTCTCTCCAGTCGAGGACCAGGTGAGCCGTACACCGATTGTATAATGCTCTGTCGGATGTATACGTGACACGTAGGCACCGTTTTCCCTTTTGCGTTCAAGTTGGTGGAACTGCTTTGTGGCAAGGCAAAGAGCGACGAAGTTCGAGAGCCGATGGTGTTCCCTCCTGGTGTCGGTTATCCGTACTGATGGTCTGAACGTCCGTCCGTCGTGATTAGTAGTGTGTTGTTACGTACGGCGTGAAAAAGACGCGGTCGTGTTCTCGCGTTTGTTTCATTGCTGAAATTTTCGAGTTGTCGTATGCGAGCTGCTCTGCACGCTGCGCGACGGATCCATGGGCTTTCGCGGACGATAACCGTTCGAGAATGGCGTTGTGGGGCTGGGCGAGATCTGATAACAGGTCGTAGATTTATCGAGTCATGCTCTGACCCTCCCTTTAAACACCGACCCCACCCCAGACCCATCTTGTCAGCATCCGCAATGTCTTCCGCAGATTCCTTGGCCGCCTCTCTCGCTGCCCTCTCGATCACTCCAGCCGCGACCGTGTCCCATCCTGACACAAATTCCCCGGCATCCTGGCGCGATGCCCTGCTCGCCACCCCCTCCGTCCCCGGATCTTTCGAGCTCATTAAAACCCTCGTCTACAAACCAAAAACCGCAAAAACCGCTACTCCAGTCCCCGTCGTCGTCATCGCACGCGATGAGACCGAAACCAGCTCCTCCGCCATCGGCAAAAAGCTCAATCTGAAAGAACTGCGCTTGGCCTCGGAAGACCTCCTTACCGAGTTTTTCGGGCTCGATAAGAACTCTCGTGCGTTCCCAGATCTACGTGGTGTTCCGGGCGATGCCTCATGCCATCGATCGCAGTGTCGCTCCTGGCGTTGAACAAGGATACTTTTTCCAAGGTGGTCACCGTGATCGACACCTCCATCGCGTCGTCGTCTGCGACGTTTGCCGTCCACGCGTGTTCCTCGAGTTCGACACTGTTCTTGTCTGGAAATGACATCGTCACATACCTGAAGAGCCTCGAAACCGAGGATGTCAAAGTAGAAGAGGTCGACTTTACCGCTCTCAAGGCTGACGGGCCAGTCCCGAAGGCTGTCGTGAAAGAGAAGGAGGATGCAAAGATCGAGGGCGCTGTGCAGATCGCGATCGGTGTCAAGAAGGAAGTCGACTTTTCAGCTTGGTACCAGAGCGTGAGTGCTGCCGAACAAGGATAGATTTGCATTCTGAGCATGTCTCGCGATAGGTTTTGTTGAAAGCAGACATGTTGGAGTATTACAGTGTCAGTGGATGCTATATCCTCAGGCCGTGGTCTTACAGCATCTGGGAGGAAATTCAAGGTAGGCCCCTTCAGTGGCTAGTTCATAGAACGATATGCAACGTGTTGTCAGATTGGTTCAACAAGAAAATCAAAGCCATGGGCGTGCAGAATGCGTCTTTCCCCATGTTCGTTTCCTCCAAAGTTCTCGAGCGGGAGAAGGACCACGTCGAGGGTTTCTCCCCGGAAGTCGCATGGGTCACAAGAGCGTAAGTGTCCCCGTAAAAGCAACGTCGGCAGTGACGATGAATGATGTATCAGCGGATCTTCCGAGTTGGAGGAACCCATCGCCATCCGTCCAACGTCCGAGACTGTCATGTACCCCTGTGCGTTCACTCCACGTCTCTCGACACATTACGCTAAAAGTGTTTAGATTATGCCAAGTGGGTCAAGAGCCATAGAGATTTGCCCTTGAAGCTTAACCTGTGGAATAACGTCGTGCGATGGGAGTTCAAGCATCCTCGTGCGTAATGGTAAACGTTATTATTTCTCATGGGCGCTCAGTGTCGTCCCATTCCCAGAGCCATTCCTCCGAACGCGTGAATACCTGTGGCAGGAAGGTCACACCGCTCACCTAACCAAGGCTGAAGCTGATTTGGAAGTTCGACAAATCCTTGACCTCTACGCGGGTGTCTACGAGGAACTACTTGCCGTTCCTATGATTCAAGGTGTGAAGTCCGAAAAGGAAAAGTTCGCTGGCGCTCTTTATACCACCACTGTCGAGGGGTTCATTCCAGCGAGTGGTCGTGGCATCCAAGCTGGCACTTCTCATTGTCTTGGCCAAAATTTCTCGAAACCGGAGATGTTCAATATCGTGGTCGAGGATCCCAACGATCCCACTGGTCAAGGCAAAACCTACGCATGGCAAAATTCGTGGGGTCTTTCCACGCGTACCATCGGAATCATGGTCATGGTACACGGTGACAATCAGGGACTGGTTCTCCCTCCTCGTGTGGCTTCGGTCCAGGTTGTCGTTGTTCCGTGTGGTGTTACGGCCAAGACAAGCGATGCGAACAGGAGCAAGATCAATGACGCTTGTGACGAACTCGCCAAATCTCTGGTCGACATAGGCGTCCGTGCAAAGGCCGATCTCAGAGATGGCTACACTCCTGGTTACAAGTTTAACGACTGGGAACAGAAGGTTTGATACCCGAGTTGCTTCCGGTTTTGATACGAATTGCTGAGATGTACTTTACTTCCCATAGGGTGTGCCGCTCCGCCTTGAGATCGGACCAAACGATCTTGCGAAACAACAAACTTTGTCGGTCCGTCGTGACACCGGTGCGAAAGCCCCGATTGCGCTCGCGGACCTAAAAGCCACAGTTCCGCAACTCCTCGAAACCATCCACCGCGACATGTACACGAAAGCCCTTGACGAGTACAACTCACGCTTGAAGGAAGTCACACGTTGGGAAGACTTTGTCCCGACGCTGGACAACAAGTGCATTGCTGTCATTCCCTGGTGTGAGCGGGAAGCGTGCGAGGATGACATCAAGGAACGAAGTGGTCGATCGTGAGTATTCTCTCTGATTTTCCCACGACCGAATCAGCCTTGCGTGGAAGAGAAAGCTTCTTTCGCGTTCGCTTAGGATGTTACGTCTCAGGAATGCTCACCTTTGGTCACTTTCACAGCGTGGAACCCCAGGACGAACGGGCGCCATCCGCGGGAGCCAAGTCCCTCGCAATTCCCTTTGACCAAGCCCGTTGGACCCCGCTCGAGCCTGGCAAGACCAAGTGCGTTGGATGTGGTCAGGACGCGAAACGTTGGACCATGTTTGGAAGATCATACTGAGTAATGTAGAAGTGCGTTATATACACTCGTGGATAAGTCTCCGCAACGATAGTGATACATTCCCTTGACTCTTTCTTTTGGGCGCCTGGGGAAACTGATACGATCACTCATGGTTTGACTTTTCGGCTGCCTGAGTCATTGCATTGCTTACCGCACGAGACGTGCCAAGAACTCGTTTTGTCCACTTGATGGCCCGTGGCCGGGCCGTCCGCGGTAGTTGAGTTGAGGTGCGGCAACACGTGGCCACTATTAGTGACGAACACCACCATTTCTTCTGCCAGTTTCAGTTCTGACTTGGACGTCCGGCAAATCTTTCAAGACAGCGCCATGGTTACAATTGTTAGCACTCGCCCAGGTGGGTGGAAAGCTGGACGTTCCGAGACGCGCCCCAGTTTCCAATTCATTTCTGCTACTGCCATACTACTAGTGTACCGAACACCTCCACAGCGTGCGCCCATATCGCTATCGTGTATCGTCCCAAGTGAAAGCATTTGCGAGACTTAGTATGCGGCGGAAGCATAAATGAATCAGAAATTGGGGCGCGTTGGATGTCAAGCTCTCCCATGATCTGGCCGCAGAAAGCTTCTATTCGAGCTTCCGAATCACGCGAGCGTTTTCGTTAACAGGAAGAGGTGCCTGAAGGATTACATCCAGACCTCCGACGGAATCTGAAACCCATGCATGATCCATTTTTCGTACCCTTTTTGTGCCTCGCGCGGAGCTCTTTGACTGCATGCTAGATCACGACAGTCCAGCGGAACATTGCTGGCTCGGCATCATCAAGCTATGCAACCGGCGGGGGAGGCGATGACCCCCATCATTCCCCCATTTAACCCCGTGATTGTGTATGACTGATCATTACAGGACGTTTTTGTCAGTCGTTGGACACTGGTTTGCCGAAACCGCCAGGTTCACGGAGCTCGGCACCTCATGACCTCATGACTACTGGCTTCCCGGGTAGTTAATGAGGTCCCACCCATTGGCCATATGACGGTCCATCAAACATGCGTCACGGTGGCTTTGGAGGTATAAAGTTTGTGCGTTCCCAACATCAGATCTTTGAGTATCCTTCACCCCATTCCCCGTGGACGCGATGCCCGGGGTGAGTTCCGCTCTTTGTGTTCGGTTCCGAACCCGCTAATGTCGATATACATAGTACAGCACACGTATCGCAGGAAACCCTGTAGGTGTTACATAATGGAAATGTTAGACGCCTGTCCTGACGATCTCCAACCAGTATATCGTAGGTTCTTTCGCATGCATCGGCGGTGGTCTCTTCGGTTTGGACATTGCGTCCATGTCCGGCGTGTTGAGTGTGAGTGCCGTCCCTCGCTCTGATACTGTTTGTTGTCGTCTGAAGAGCATGTAGAATCAAGCCTACTTAAACGTGTTCAACAACGTAAGTCGATGATAGTGCACGTCGCCGCAGCTGACGACGTGAATTCAGCCTGGATCCAATGCACAAGGTGCTATCGTAGCGTCCATGCCTGCGGGCTCCCTGGTCGGCGCTCTTTCGGTGACCTCCCTTGCTGATCGAATCGGTCGCAAAAACACTATCATCCTGGCTAGCATCATTTGGATCATCGGTGGCATTTTGCAATCCGCTGCTGTCGTGCGTGCCTTGCCTTCCTGATATCCGGGTAAATACGATCGCTGACCCCCTCGCTCCCCTTGTCAGAACCGT
The DNA here is from genome assembly GCA_038089835.1 of Retiboletus flavoniger. NCBI lineage: Eukaryota > Fungi > Basidiomycota > Agaricomycetes > Boletales > Boletaceae > Retiboletus > Retiboletus flavoniger. The sequence continues at coordinate 5,961 of JBBPLO010000553.1, read as the reverse complement.
GCTATGCTGGTAGTGGGTCGTGTCATCGCTGGGATTTCTGTCGGTCTCTCGTCGAGTGTTGTCCCCATTTATCAATCCGAGATCACCGCTCCCTCGATCCGTGGCCGGCTCGTGTCTATGCAACAATGGTCGATTACCTGGGGTATCATGCTGCAATACTTTGTCCAATTCGGTTGCTCATACATCAACGGCACCGCCTCCTTCCGCATTCCGTGGGGTCTCCAAATCATACCTGCAGTACTCCTTGGCATTGGGATGCTGTGGTTCCCGGAGTCCCCCCGTTGGCTCATCGATCACGATCGGTAGGTCTTCTACCATTATGCTGCTTTCTAAGCTCTATATTCATTATTCACTACAGTGAGGAAGAGGCTCTTCAGGTCCTTGCTGATCTCCATGGAAACGGAAACCGTAGTGACGAGCTGGTCACGTTGGAGTTTGAAGAGATCAAAGAACAGGTCGCTTTTGAACGAACCGAAGGCGCCAAATCGTTTGCGGACCTGTTTAAACCTGGTATCCTCCGCCGTGTTGGCCTTGGCTGTTCGCTCCAGATGTGGTCTCAGCTGTCCGGGATGAACGTCATGATGTATTACATCATATACGTGTTCGAAGGAGCTGGTCTGACTGGTCGGCGTGGTAACCTCATCGCCGACTCCGTCCAATACGTCCTTAACGTCGTGTTCACTATTCCTGCAATCCTCTACATTGACCGATGGGGTCGCCGTCCTCTCCTTATCATCGGTTCTACACTCATGGGCTTCTTCCTTTGCCTTGTCGGCGGTCTCCAGGGTAAATATGGAGCATGGGGGACCGTCAATGGCTCTGCAGTGTGGGTCATCACGAACCATGACTCGGTGACCAAGGGCATCATCGTGTGTTCCTACCTTTGCGTCTGCTCCTTTGCGGTCACCATCGGACCCGTCTCCTGGACGTACCCCGCAGAGATCTTCCCCATGAAGGTGCGCGCCAAGGCGGTCTCGCTCGCCACCGCGACCAACTGGCTCTTCAACTTTGCGCTCGCCTGGGCGGTTCCGCCGGGCCTGTCGACCATCGCGTGGAAGACGTATTTCGTGTTCGCCGCCTTCAATTTCGCGGCCGCGATCCACTTTTTGTTTTGTTTCCCCGAGACGGCACAGCGCACGCTCGAGGAGATCGAGGAAGTGTTTGCGCAAGGACACGCGTTCAGTGCCTGGGCTATCTCGCGAGACGTTGGGAAGCGGAATTTGGAGGACGTCGTCGGGCGGAAGGGGGTCGACGTGAAGCAGGAATCTCTTGAGAAGGCTTAGTCGCCCAAAGCTTGTCGTACCATCATCGTTCGATCTAGTCAAGGGCTCTGGGGGGATGTTTGAGCATACGTCGTAATTTGCTGATGGTTTTTCTTCCGTCACGCATTGTATTAGTATATATGTTTCCCGATCAAAATTCAAATATTTTTCAGTTGATGCATTACCTTTGTACATGACACACCTCAAGGTTTCATTGAACAGACCTGTGAGATCGTACACATACAGTCGGGTGAATGCTCCGTCTTGTTCAAGATCTCAGTGGTCAGCAAGTGGATACCTAAATGCGCCAACTTGAAGGTTGTATTGCAATCGGAAAATTTTATAACCATTTGCATGTTTTCCTTTAGATCGTGACAGGTACTACGTATGAGACCAAATTTCCATATATACTCGGGCCTGTGCAGCATGGCTTGGCCATGAGCGCCAATAGTTCTATGCACAGCAAGTAGAACTCTTCCTTAGATCGATCCCAGGACAGCTAGTTACTCCTTCATGAACTCGCAGGAAACCCTGATCGGCATTGCGTCGGTCTCGCAACGAGTCGTCACTACACTTGTTCGTTATACTGGTCGCAAAACGGTCGAAAGCTTTCGGTTGGACAGGATAGTCGTCGGTTCCAACGCTATTCTGGAGAGGCTCAATAAGAGGCTGCTTCTGAACGACGGTAGTATCAACGATCGGCTTGCGGACTGGCTAGACGGCGATGAACCTCAAGTGTGCCTACATACATTGAACCAGATGGAGAGAATACTCAACAGAAATGCTAACGGCGGCGGGAGGAAATTTTTCAAAGCATCGAGCCTTACGCACACCCAAGACACCAGCAACGAGGCGATCAGGCTCTTCCAAGTACACCAAGGCTACTTCCATTTCTTGCTCATGCCAACAGATGTCTGGTGAGTGTCTTGAAGGCTTGATATGAACTTGTGCCTTATCATCGTTGCACTTAGGAATCGTGAGAATGATGCCCAACGATCACAAGTACCACCTCAGGACAATGCGCTGCGCATGGAAGAGGCAACTGACAACCCAGATCTCGCTCAGATCACGCAGCGCGAGAGTGGGGATACTTCCACCGTACCACAAGGAGCGAAAGTGAAGAAGCAGGCAGTTGATGGTATGTGATTCCGGGTGTTTACATATACCAAACGTCCCACGAGCACATTTCATGCAGCGGAGAAACTCAAGAGCGTGCTGGGTTGGCTGGACGCGTGGAATTGCAAGGAAACACATCGACGGACTACCTCTTTGCGCCAGCCTGGCACATGTGAATGGTTGCCTAACACGAATGCATTCAAGACGTGGAAGAGTGCGAAGGATTCATTTCTGTGGCTACATGGGAAAGGTAAAGTGCTCGGAGTATTTCAAGGTAGCTGTCACCGAGCTGAAATTGACCTCAGCCGGAGCTGGGAAATCGGTCCTAGCGTGCGTGTATCTGTCAGGTTTCCTGCCGTTGTTGACTCTGGTTATAGTGCCTCTGTAATCGAGAACCTCAAGAACACGCTCAAGAATGGGGAGGTTTTGGCGTTCTTCTACTGCGATTTCCGAAACGAGCGGTCCACGAGTGCTGCAGAAGTGATGCGTTCCCTCCTTTCCCAGTTACTGCAGCAGTTCGATTGGAATATTGTCGACCACGGAGACCTGATTGACTAGCTAGTCAAAGGGAGGAATGAAAGCACTTCGACTATCAGTGATGTCATGACACTTGCTCACTATACTTCTCGTGTGGCGGTGCAGCTTATCCAGCAGCCATTCATCGTTATCGACGCCGTGGACGAATGCAAAAATATCGAGGACCTTCTGGACGCTCTCATGCAACTGACGAAGGGCGGCCTTCGATTACTTGTGACCAGCCGCCCAATCCAGGTCATCAAGGATAGTCTCTTGACTCTTCCTTTGATCTCCATGGATACTATGAAGTACGAGGTATCAGCGGATATCAAACTGCACACCGTGAGGGTTCTGGATTCTCATCGTCGGCTGAGAATTATGGACACCAGCTTGAAGAAGAAAATCTATGTTGCCTTAACCCAGAAAGCTGACGGAATGTAAGTACTATCGTACTGCGAAATCATCGCGTAGAGCCCTAAAGGTTACTTTCTAGGTTTCGTTGGGTGCAATGTCAACTCGATATCCTTAAGCGATGCATGACCGCAGCAAGGGTCCGGGAGGCGCTGAACAACCTCCCGAGCGATCTCAATGCGACGTACGAGAGGATTCTTCTCAAGATCAACAAAGTTGAGGAGGGGGAGGTTGTCCGGAGAGCTTTGGAATGGCTTGTAGCCTCCTTGGAGCCCTTGCAATTATGTCAAATCATGGAAAGCCTCTCAATTGACCTTACGCGCCAAGTACTGGACCATGAGTCTAGACCAGTTCACGGGCCCGCTTTACTAGATGCACTAGGCAGTTTGGTGACATATAACGAAGTAACAGATGTTGTAATCTTGTCTCACTTCAGTGTTAAGGTATGTGTGGCATTGTAGTTGTTCATGGTTTCATGTGGCTGAATTTTCGTTTGGCTAGGAATATTTGACAGGAGAATCCACTCGCACGAACTTTCCGACATATCATATCAACCAGCAGGCAGCTCATACACAGCTAGCATTGCTTTGTATGTGCTATATCGTTGCTTACCTCAAACGCAGGCAGCAATCCAATGGTCATCAAGCATCATCTCGCGGCACATATAGATGTCGGGTTTACTGTGACGACTACGATATGGCTGCCTCCCGCAGCACAGACCATCCTGGGGTTTCATTTCAATCATATATATCCCATCCACTTCTTGAATATGTGTTGGACTGGGGTTTCCACCATCTTGCCCATATTCATCCGAGAAACCAAGTCGTCCTACAAGCTATTGTGGATCTCCCGTTGCATGTGCAACAGCACCCTTCGGAGTGGAAACAAGTGTGCGAGAAAACTGAATTCTTCTATATTCCATGGCCGACTCTTAAACATGACTTGGTGTTGTACATTTTAATTGCTTTCGCGCCGAAACCGCTGTTGTGTTTATATCTCGATTGCGCTAAACCAAAGCTGAAGAATGGA